>PVIW01006765.1:0-82220 GCA_004026585.1 Noctilio leporinus | reverse complement strand
TCTCCAGTCAGGTCTGTGGCTGGAGGCAGGTGAAAAGCAACCATACATTGATGTCTCTCTCCCTCTCTGCCTCTCTCTCTTCCCCTCTTTCTAAAAATAAAAAAATCTTTAAAAAAAAAAAAAAAAATACCCCGACTGGTAGCACAGTGGGTAAGGTGCCGGCCAGCGAACCCAAAGGTCGCAGATTCGATTCCCCAGCCAGGGCACATAACCAGGTTGCAAGCCAGGTCTCCAGTCAGATCTATGGCCGGAGGCAGGTGAAGAGCAACCATACATTGATGTCTCTCTCCCTCTCTCCCTTCCCCTCTTTCTAAAAATAGCGAAATAAAATCTTTAAAAAAAAAAAAAAGTGAACAGATTTAGGAACCCAAATATTTCTTAAACACATTTCAATAACAAGCTATTGCTTATGTTACATGCGGATGCACTAATGGTAGTCTTTAGAAGTCAAATTTTCTGTCTAAACCAATATAGTAAAACTTTGCTATACTATTACAAAAGAGTAGAGGACAGGTTACTCAATTCCCATGAATTATTTTTCTTAAAGAAACAGCAAGAGTAATTCTAGTAATTTATGTGTATTGCTCAAGAATTACGTGCCAGTCAGTTTTAAGCTTTTTACACTCATTAACTTAACCTTCATAACTTTCCTATGAGACAGGTGCTGTTAACAGTTTTATTTTATTGATGGGGAAACCAGGCAGAGAGGTTAAAAAACTTGTCCAAAGTCATACAGCTTCTAATCAGCCAAAATTAGGCCTAGTTTCAAGGTCCTTCCCCCTTTAAAAGAAGATATATTGCCCCTAAAGTTAGTAGAAATAGGTCTACATTTAAGACAGTTCCATCTATCAGGCAGTTAATCCAAGCGGTCTAGAGAAGATAATGAGGGGGTTTCCGGTATATTTTAACATATTTTCTATTCAATTATTTTCTATTACACAGCCACCCTGCTTGAAGGCAGAATGCTGGTTTGAGCTAGGAATACTTCATCCTTTGTATTTATATTTCCTGAACTAATCAGACCCCCCATTTCAGTAAATACTTTGAAGGCAAAACGTTCCTACTATAAACACAAGCATAGAATAAACAAACCAGTGCCCTTTCTCCCCCTCTCAACGTTTTCACTGATGGTGAATCTGCCCCTCTGGGCCTAAATCTCCCATGCTACCCCAAATATGTCAAACTAATTTTAAACCGTTGCCTTTGAAAGGTAAGATTTCTAAGCCCTGAAACGATGGTAGGTAGCACTTCCCTAGTACTCAACTGGCTACGTGCTGTAATGGGACTGATGAGCAATTTCCCAAGGAAAAAATGGGTAAAATAGGAACTGAAGAATGGGAGGCTAGTAGAAGGGAAGCCACAGCGTGCAGAACAGGGAGTACGGTGGAAGGCACGGCTGTCTGACAGGGAATTCCTTGCAGAGAGAATGAGGACAGAAATTGGGAAGGCGGGGATAGTCATGAAACCTCTATCAGGCAGCATTTTCTTGGATTTTCCTTTCATGCGTCTTTGACTCCGATTTCAGAAGAAACTGAGGCCCTCAGTCGCAACTGCCTATTCGATCACGCACCACGTTTCCTCTCCCGCCAGAGGCCAGAACTGGTCCCTCGCAAGCTCGCTTCCCGGGGACCACAGCCGGGCCTTTCTCACACCGGCCAGTCCGCAGGAGAGACAACCAGAGTCTCTCGACCCCAAGGCCAGAACCCGCGTTCCGGTACTCAGCGGCCGCCTCCCTGGCTGCTCTTCCGGTAGACAACTCCCACATTCCCCCCCTGAACCGAGTCTTTCCCGAAGAGCTGAACCCGCCGCCACAGAGTAAAACCCAACCTGGACTGAGGGTCTTACCTTTAACAGATTAGACGTCGCCATGTTCCTTCAACTTAGAATCTCGCGAGATGGCGCGAGATTTCGTGGCGCTTGAGACCAGGCCACAACTGGAAGCCGGAATTCCCACCAGATCCGATGGGCCCACCGGCCACACCGGGGGTGTGGTGAGAGGCGGGGCGGCGTGCTCACCGCGCTGACCTCGTCCCAGGTACCTGGAGCTTTCTTTTTCCCCTACATGGTCACCGGAGCTTCCCCACACGAGAGAGCTCATGCAAAGGCTCAAGGAGAGGGGTACTGCGAATGGTGAGAAGTTTACAGGAGCCGACCTGAATTGGAAGAGGAAGCATCGGCTCTGAAGCTTCGCCCACTCCCTCAGATTACCCTTTGTGGTTGCACCCGCAGCGGCCACCGGCAACGAATTTAGCTCGGCTTAGACCTGGCAGCTCAGGTTCCACGGCTGCATCACGTGACGCGGCGGTCGGGGGCGCGCTCGAGAGCGAGCGTAGGAGCCTGGGAGCCTTGGTGGGGCGGGAGCGCGCCCTCTGCTGGCGGGACCACATATCTTCCCTCATCCCGCGCGCCAAACCGGGCACTTGGTGTTAAGGTAGGTCGAAGGAAATTTCTAACTGCTGTCTTCAACAGGAATTGGCACATGGAAGCCGCCCGATAAATATTTGGTGAATGAATACATGAGTGAATGAATGCACAAAAGTATTGACTACTATAATTCAAGAGTCCCTAGCACTGGCCCTGACCCCTGTGGCTCAGTGGGTTGAGTGCGTCCCACAAAGGTTGGATCCTGGGCGAGGGCAGAGGCACGGGTTGCTGGTTCTGTCCAGGTCTGGGTGGTCAGGAGGAGCAACTATCCATGTTTCTCTTCCTTTCTCCCTCCCTACCTCTCTAAAAATAAGTTAAAACAAAGTAAAACAAACAAACAAAAAAACCCTGGCATTGAAATCTATAAAATATTGATAAGGCAATGAATATTCATCTTGGATTTCCTGAAGGCACATTATTTTAGAAGAACTTAAACTGTAAGCCCTCAAGGTTTATCCCTTCAGATCACAAGCCACTAGCCAAGGGAATATAATTTATATGTAGAACCTACAATATACCTGGTATTGTGCATGTTGACAAACAGTATTGATTTATATGTTAGAAATAGGTAAGAGCTAGAGAGTAAAATAAACCAGGAAAGGGGGATGAAGTTAGAAATTTTAAATACAGTGATCCAAATAGGCTTCACTGAGAGGATGGCATTTGAGCAAGGACTTGAAGGAGGTAAGGAAGAAGGCTGGGCCTATGTGGGAGAAGAGCATCTCAGAAGGGACTCACAGGTGGCAGGTTGCCCAGACTGTCCAAGGAACAATGAGAAGGTTGGTGTGCTCAGATCAGAGAAAGTAAAAAGAGTATAACATTGTGGAGGGCTTTGTTGACCACTGTAAAGACTGGGTTTTATTCTGAGTGAAATGGGATATCATTGAACGCTTTTGAACAAAGGACTGGCGTGGTTAGACTCTCCCTTTAACATGATTACTGTGACTGTTGCATAGTGAACAGAAGCAGAAAGTTAATTTAGAAAGCTTTTGTAATATTTAATTAAATCAACACAACAGTCATGCCACCTAGGTGTTTCCATTTACAAATTACTTAATAGAGAGCAATCGAGGCACTATTAAACAATGAGTAAATGGTACAATAAGGGTTCAGAACTACTACGCCTGTAATGTCCTGGAAGAATATTAACATAGGAATGACTCTTAGAGGTCATCTTTCTTCTACAGATGAGAAAAATGAAGCTCAGAGAGGTGATCTGGCCAAGGTCAGTCAATTGGGCCAGAGAAAGGACCTAGTCCAGAATAAACTTTATATAATTATAGTTTTCTTCTCCAGTGAAATTAGGTTATCTTCAACCCTAGTTCAACTCTTCTGCTTAATTTAAAATGTAAGATCCTAGATTAAATTATAACCAGCCTTATGTACTCTAAAAAAATGTAGGTGGTGGCCCTGGCTGGTAGCACAGTGGATAAGGCACCAGCCTGCAAACCCAAAGGTCCCTGGTTTGATTCCTCAGCCAGGGCACATAACAAGGTTGCAAGCCAGGTCTCCAGCCAGGTCCGTAGCTGGAGGCAGGTGAAAGACAACCACACATTGATGCCTCTCTCCCTCTCTGCCTATCCCCTCCCCCCTCTCTCTAAAAATAATAAATAAAAAATCTTAAAAAAAAAGTAGATGGCAAGTTGTGACATAACGAATGAATGAATGTATGACCCTACTTAAAGAATATAATTAAGTATTTAATATTTGTTTGAGTACCTACTATAGGCATACCTTATTTTAGTGCTCTTCACTTTATTCCACTTCACAAACATTGCATTTTTTACAAATTGAAGGCATGACCCTCTACCAGCAAAAAGATTTCTACTCGCTTTATTGTAGTGGTCTGGAACTGAATCCGCAAAATCTCCAAGATATGCCTGTATGTATTAGGCACTGGAAATACAATAATTAAATGAGACCAGGGCACATAATCAGATAGCAAGCTAGGAGGTCTCCAGGCAGGTCCATAGTTGGAGGCAGGTGAAAGGCAACCATATATTGACGTTTCTCTCTCTCTGTCTCCCTCCCTTCCCCTCTCTCTAAAGATAATAAATAACTAAATCTTTATTAAAAAATAAAAATAAGTGAGACAGAGAACCCTACCCTCTGAGGGCTTATAGTTTCAAAAGGGAGGCAGACATTAAACATAGTTACACAAATCAAATATTGCTTAATTGTAATTATGATAAATACTCCAATGGAAATATGTAACATGCACTTGACAACATATGGTACGGAGGAGCCTAATATGCTAATTGCCATCATTCTATGGTCACATTCTGAACCTTATGGCTACTTTTGTTGTTGTTGTTGTTTCTGACTTCTCAGAGACAACTGAGTTATGTTTCTTGCAAATCCCTAGGATGTTCTGTGCATGTGTAAGCATTCACATATGCATTCATTTTCTCTCTTCTCACAAGTGATGGCGTACTACTTACACCCTTACCCTCTTTTTTTTTTTCATTCAACTGTATGATATAAATTACTAAAAATATGTTTGTGTTTATTTTTTCCCACACTTTGTTATAGAAATTCAAACAATTACTGGCAGGCCCAAACGCATCCATTACCTCCAGGATGTTTGAGATTTTTAAAATAGGCTCTTGAAATCCATTTTAAATACATACAATAGCTATAAAGTCAAAGCTGTGGCAGGGAATGCCACACATTGCCTGTGCTGAAGGATGTGTTAGTTGCCTTTCTAGGGAGAAGGTATTTCAGAGGCATCTGCCTTCTCCATATTGCCTGTAAGACAATCACCTGTAACTTAAGTCTACACTCAGCCCATGAAACTACTCTATTTGGATAACTGCCTCTCCCATGATCCAGAACACTTCTAAGCTTCATTCCTGCCTCTAGAAAGTAGGGGCCTGGGCAAGATGGGTGGTTGGACAAGATGCGGGGTTGGTAAGGAAGTGAAAGCCCCACTAGCCACTGTGTGAAACCAAAGAGAACCATCCTAAGATTTCCATGGGGCCAGGTCAGGAGTGAAACTGCAACAGTCCAATTTATACATTTTACATGATTTGCAAATGCAACAACAGATGTTGTGAAGTTTAAGAAGAAGTGAGAAAAGAAGATAGGAAATGATTGTTTATGATAGAGGGAGAGTGAAAGGACAAAATGCTTTGATTTCTTGGCAGTCCCAAATACCCAATTGAGAACAATGATCCTGAATTTTAGTTGAGGCCACTTGGCATAGCTAAGGAAACCAAGACACAGCAGGGTTAAAGCAAGGTGCCCAAGATCTCTTGGCTCTTGGGTGGCAGCACCTGCTTGCTTCGGAAGCCACATCAGGTGCTGGCACTGAATAGATGTAGAATAGAATGTAACCCATTATGAGAGAGGATGTTTCAGGGAGTTGAGTACATATGTAAGAGTATGATGGTTGACCATGGGATCAAAACTGAATCTGTAAGGTGAAGAACAATGAAGGATAGTGGGATCAAAGCACCATCTGCCCAGGCGAGAGTCTAAGGATTTTCAAAGTCTGTACTGGAGGGAGTGAGTTGGAAAAATAGAAAAAGGGGGCTGGAGTGTGAAATTGAGCTTAAGCTGCTCATTGGTCACAGTTATTGGTAATGACAAGGGCTAAATTAAGATCAAAGGAGAGGCCCTGGCTGGTAGCAAAGTGGATAAGGCGCTGGCCTTCAAACCCAAAGGTCGCAGGTTCAATTCCCCAGCCAGGGCACATAACCAGGTAGCAAACCAGGTCTCCAGTCAGGTCTGTGGCTGGAGGCAGGTGAAACGCAACCATACATTGATGTCTCTCTCCCTCTCTGCCTCTCTCCCTTCCCCTCTTTCTAAAAATAATGAAATAAAATCTTTAAAAAAAAAAAAAAAAAGACCAAAGGAGAGCTGTTGAGATAGGGTAGAGAACAGGTCAGGGAACTGAGAAACCAGGCATTCCAGATGCTTTTGGTGTCCTACCCACACCCCCCTGACCTATTTCTGACTTCAGCAGCAGCTCAAGGGAACATTTCGGTTTCCTTCTGCTTGCTTTACCCCAGGTCTTCTCCAAAGGCCCAGGAATCTGCTAGGTTCACTGGCAAGTACAGCCAAGTATGGGAAGATAATGGTTTAGGGAACAACCTTTAACAAGTTGGATCAAAAGCCATTGAATAAGTATTCTGGCCTCTGGCAAACAATTACATGGGACACTCAGGATGCTTCTCGGAGACCTTAATGGACTCAAGTCCCCTTTGTTCACGGTAGTGACCTTGACACCCTACCTTTAGAGGGTTTTCCTTCCTTCCCTAACTTACTCTCCTTGCTTCCTGGTGCATGCTTCCAGGGTTGCCTCCCAAATAAACCACTTGTATCCCAAGTCCTTGTTTCAGGGTCTTCTTTCAGGAGAAAACTTACTAAAACACCAGGGTATTAAGAATTTTTATATGAATATTGAAATCAGTAAGAATTATAACTGGAGTCATGTTGGGAACAATGATAATAATGAAGCAGGACCTGAATTAATTAAGGAATGAGGGGATATGACCTGAGGAAGGTGCAGGGTGGTAACAAGGATGGTTAATGAATGGAAAGTCCTTTGACATCAGACTCAAAGTTTTAATTTTATTTATAGGGAAGTACCACTTTGAATAAGTAAAAGAACTAGAGAAGAGTTTGAGGATGCAGAGGATTTTCTGCCTGTCTAGAGGCTTGGAGGTCAGAGAAATGGTGATAGACTCAGAAAGGGTTAAGTGCCAAGATGAGGGGTAACCTAGGTGTTGGAGCTTCTTGCAAAGACTGAAATAAAACTAAAGGCATAATGAGATTGGTCTTAATGATGGAAGGGCAGATAGTAGGAGTATGATTCAGGGAGGGTTATCTTGCCAGAAACACACAGATCTCTAGGGTCCCCTCTTCTGTGCCGCAGTTGAAAGTGTAAAAGCTGGGCAGAGGCACTCCTACTCCATTCAAATCCACAGGGTTTTGGGGACTTCTCTTGACTGTTACCGGAGAAAACCTAGGGAGGTTGGCTTATCTAAAGTACCGAGAATTCTGGGGAGTAAATTTTAATAACTAGTTTGGGGCTAGTCTTCTCAAAGCAACTGGCAAATAGTCACCTATTAACTTATTCACTATTCTTAATCATTTTTGACCAATGCCTGAGGCTTATGCCCCAATTATATTTTCTAGACAAGGATGAATTAAATAACCTGGGATTTATGATATTATGTATCTACAATGGAAAACAACCCCCAAATGCTGAAAAATAGGAAAAGTGTCAAAATTTAAATTTGGCAAAACAAAATTGTGAAGGCCCCAGAATGATGAATTCTTCAACCATTGTTAGGTATATGATTTCTGGAACAGAAAGCCATTTTAACCAACTTGGGTTGACCAACTTACATCCTATGAACTTGTTTGGAGTCGAACATTTTCCACCATATCATTGGGTATTGTCAATTGACAGGCTGGAACTAGATGCAACTCCTCTGGTTTGTGATTTAACACTCTTGTGTGAAGGATAGTTTCAGAAGAAAAAAATATCAAAGAAAACAGAGATTAAAAGCTCAGCTAATGTTTTGTTCATGTTGTGAGGCTGAATCCTCACTTTTGGACCTGATTCTTCTCTCATCAGAGGCTGCCTTAGTGAAGACTCAGATTGGATCTAGTTTCTCTTTGGCAGGTCCACAGTTGTGGATCTCCCCAGCCTCACTCTCACGTTCCCAAATTCTCTACAGGTAGGAAAGTAGTGGTTAAACCTCAGATAGTTTTAAATTTCCAGACGTTTTTGCTGGACCTGTTTGCTCACCCTTTCTCCCTTACTCACCTACTAAATAGATTCTCTAGCCGCTGGTTCTCCTCCATGGAAAGAGTAGACATAACCTAAATGTTAACTCCGGGTTCCTTAATGTGCATTTTGGCACCCTCTAACGACCACTGCTGGGACTGCAGCTGCTGGGAAGGGGCGAGTTCAAAATCCTTGTTTCACTCTCCGCAGTGATGCATCAGTTAAGTGCAGTGACAGGAGCTGCCATTTGAGATCCCCCTGACTTTTTGGCTTAAGGAGGATTTCATACACACACACACACACACACACACACACACACACACACCTAATAGTTGTTTTGCTACCTATAATTACAAATTATATACAAATAATTGTTCACGCCCTGGCTGGTAACACAGTGGATAAGGCATTGACCTGCAAACCCAAAGGTTGCTGGTTCGATTTCCAGCCAGGGCACATAACCAGGTTGCAAGCCAGGTCTCCAGCCAGGTCCGTAGCTGGAGACAGGTGAAAGGCAATCATACATTGATGTCTCTCTCCCTTTCTGCCTCTCTTCCTTCCCCTCTCTCTGGAAATAATAAATAAAAAGTCTTTATTAAAAAAGTCTTTAAAAAAATGTACCAATAATTGTATAACATTACTTGTATCAGTGAATTTCTTGTTTCAAGACAAATGCCCCATATATAAAAAACTGTATTACAGAGTTTTACATATGTAATATTTGCTTAAAATGAAATTATATAAGCAAATTAGATGAAAACACTTTGGGCAATATTTCTTATGCAATCTGCTTATATGAGGTCTGTCCAGAAGAAGTCCAGCCATTGTTAATATAACGAGAACAGTTTGTGCAACATCAGTGTAACCTGGCAGCCAAGGAGAGTGGATTGGAATGTGCATGTGTGAACAATGACGACTTCACCGTATCAGTCAGTGAGGGCAGTAGATGCCGTAGAGTTAGCATGTGTACTAATGTACTGTGTGGCTGTGGCATTAAAAATGACCAAGCAAGTAGAGTAATGAATCTGCCTCAAATTTTGCACTAAACTTGAACATCCCATCTGCAGAAACTACTCCGATGATTCAGAAGGCTGCAACTACTGGCAATGGTGATTGGCAGCTTCATCATGACAATACATCCACTTGAAGCATCATGTCTTGGGCAGAGGTTTTGGCAAAACATCAAATCACCCAGGTAACTCAGCCCTCTTGCATCCTAAATTTGGCACTCCGTGACTTCTGGCTTTTCTCAAAACTAAGACCACCTTTGAAAGGGAAGAGATTTCAGATCATCGATGAGATTCAGGAAAATATGAAAGAGCAGCCGATAGTGATTGGAACTGTGTGAGGTCCCAAGGTGACTACTTTGAAGGAGACAGAGACATCATTGTCCTATGTATAATGTTTCTTGTGTCTTGTATTTTCTTCAATAAATGCCTCTATTTTTCAAATTACATGGCTGGATACCTTCTGGACACATCTCATATATCAATTCAGTTCCTGTGGTTTTCATCTTATTTATTAAATCAAAATCAGTGAAGCTAATCACAAAATACAGCATATTATATAATTCTACTTGTATGCAATGTCCAATATAGGCAAATCTAGATACACAAAGTAGATTAGTGGTTGTTTAGGACTCAGGTGGTGTGGGGGTGGGAAGGGGTGTTGGCAGTAACAGCTAAAGGTCCTGGGGATTTCTTTGTGAGGTGACAAAAAATGTTTAAAGACTAATTGTGGTGATGGTTGCACAACTCTGAGTTTATGGAAAACCATTTAATTGTACATTTTAAATGAATAAATTACATAGTATGTGATCTATATGTCAATAAAGCTGTTACTAAAAGAGTTTTTTAAAAACCACACTACTATTTTCTGGCTCCTGTAACTCAGTGGATGGAGCACTGACCTGTGAACCAAAGGGTCACTGGTTCAATTCCCAGTCAGGGCTCATGCCTGGGTTGAGGGCCAGGTCCCCAGTTGGGGGTACATGAGAGGCAACTACACATTGATGTTTCTCTTCCTCTCTTTCTCCCTTCCTTTCCCTCTCTCTAAAAATAAATAAATAAATTCTTGAAAAAAATAATGATACTAATAATGTTTTTATATATAAGAGACTTGCCCTGGCTGGAGAGTCATTCCATACACTGAAAGGTTGCGGGTTTTATCCCTGGTTGGGGTATGTAAGGGAGGCAACCAATCGGTGTTTCTCTCTCACATGGATGTTTGTCTCTTTCTCTATTTTCCTTTCTCTCTAAAATCAATAAAAAACATATTCTCTGGTATTTTTATATCTAACAGGCTAAGAAGCCCAACCCTTTGACTGCTAGTCCTTATCACACTGTGCCATATATATGCCGTAACTGGTGATAACTGTTTCCAGTATTGCTGTTGAGACGAGATGGCCTACCATCATTTGAGCACCTACCCACCTGGTCAGATGATGTTGGTATTGCCAGCTATCCCTAATAGCTGTATCATCTTCTCTTTATCATATCAAAACATTTTTTCTTGACTCTAAGAATGAGACCATTTCAAAGAGTCATGGCCATTTACAATGAATCAATAAGACAACCATGATCAAAAGTTAGTTTTTGAAACACCATAGGGATTAAAACTAGTTTCTTGGCAACTCAGTGGTTATAAGAGTAATACTAATAGTAAAACAAAAATAGAAGATGACAGTTATCAAGTGCTTACTATGTGCCAAACATTGTTGCCAATACAGGGTGTGGAAAAGTAAGTTTACAATTGTTCATATGGAAAATAACACAATGATTAATAAGTAATAATATACTTAAAACTGTAAACCTACTTGTGTCTGACCCTGTATTTGACATGTGTAACTGGTTATATGTGCATTAGTCACAAAACTGTATTTGTGTGATTTATTATTTTAAGTAAAAGTTTAATAAGCTCCTACTGTAGTCAAGGCTGAAGCATGACAAAGATGAACAAACTAGAAAAATGTCACAAATTCTGAATTATCTCTTAAGACATAGTACATGGCCATGATCTTTTTTTCTACAATTCTAAAATCCAAAAAGCTCTGAAAACTTAAAATTCTTTTGATAATTTATTTGGCAGCAAAAAAAAAAAAAATCTGACCTGAATTCATCAGACTTTGTTTTTTTTCAGTGTGACTATCTGTACATTTTGCTGCACATATATTAATTTGGTCATAGGGTTCTACCCTACAGTCTACTAAGATATTATGTAATATCTAAGAAATTTCAGATGGTTAATTGATTCTTATATAATACACTTCATTTGTGAATACACACACATGCATTTAATTGTAGTTAGACAGTTGCTTCTATCTTAAAAATCACCATGAAAGATAATGTAACAATCCTGTGCAAATCATAGTTCTCATTCCTTTTATTTATTATTTGAAATAACACTAATAACATACTTAAAAATTTTATACCATATCTTCTTCCATTGGCTGTCATTCTTTTAAAAAATGACAAGATTATAGCAAAACATGTTTGTTCCATGAAATGGAATGGAATGTATAAGTTAAAACCATGTATAAGGCACCCAAATTTAATCAGACTAATTCAACCTAGTAACTATCAATTAGAAGTCACTTAATGTCATAATATTTTAGGCACTATTTAAAAAACAAAAACAAACAAAAAAATTATCCAGAGAGATAACAATAAAGGACACTAGTTTTTAAAATCTTAAAAAATTTTCATTTATTCTATACTGTGATTACAAGTAGTAAGTGAACTAGACAGTTAATGATTGATAGAGATTGTCATAGCTATTCATTCATGTGTCTATTTTCATTGGTTATTAAGCTTAGAGGAAACCAAGTCATGCAGCATGTATATTCAGGTTTAGGGGAATAGTTTGTTAGTTATTTTAAACTCATGTGAAGATTGGTTGCTCAGTAAAGTTTAGTGAAAACATTTGGATTTAGAAAGCAGAGATAGCTATTTATCAGCTGTAGAGCTTCCAAGAGTTAGCTTCTGGTTGGGAATGTGTTAAAATATGAAGGATCTAAACTTAAAGCCTTTATAGTCTTTACTTTTTTTTTCCCCTCAAAGATCACGTTTCCTTTGCATTTCTAACTAAATCTTTGCAGGCAGTTACTTGGGAACAAAGGGGTTAGTTTATGAAATGGGACTTTAGTCTTTCAAATTCTTTTCTCCTCAAACCTCTGGAAATTATTCAAATGTAGTGCACTTTTTGAAGTCAATGAAAAAGCTTAGTAGTTAATTGAACCAAGGGCAATATAAAATCTGATGAAAGCACTCTTAAAATGACTTTGTTAATCCACTGGTTCAGTTGGATAAATAGATTGGTAAAAGTTATCTTAATAATAAAGACGGCTTTGGTTGCCATATGCAAAAAAATCATGGAGTTCTTTGTGGCTTTTCGAAACTTAGAGTAAACGCTCAAGTTTCTAGGCTCAGTAAATCTTGTTTGCTACTATTATGTATATAAAGACCACATTCAAAAGCACTCTGATCACATAATCATTTTGGCTTAAGCTTACCATTTAATATATCAACACATCACCACTTTACTAAAAGTGTTACTGCAACTCAAAATGAGCAATTTCTGTCAGGGACAAATTTATCATATGATTGGATAGTTTTTCATTTCTTTGAAAAAATTATATATATATTAAAAATATTTAGTAATTACCTACATCATTCATTTAATAAATTTTAACTTCAATGAATTTAAATGTAAACTAAATAGATTTTAAATTAAATAATTTTAATTATATATGATTCATATATATCTGACTTCTAAGACAGTCAAAATGTTTTGCCTGGAACAGATATTTTTAGTATTATTTCCCAGATTCTTTATAATGATATGTAAGAAAATAGGTCAGTTCTTATATATATATATACATATATATATATATATATATATACACACACACACACACATATATGAGTATCTTAAAGATATCTGGCTAAGGTTATACATGTTTGGCAAACCTGCATAAGAACTCGGGTCCTTGCAGTCATTGTTCATTTTAAAATTGTTTTACCAGATATAAGCTCCTGTATACATCAGAATGATTTAGCCCAATTTTAGTATTTTGTGAATTCAGTTAAGATCCTATTTTCCCTTTTCTTCTCCCCACACACATATACACACCCGACACAGCATGGTAATTGAAAGAACCCTGACCACGATGTGAGGAGAACCAGAGTTCTAGGCTTGCTTCTGCTCTTGTATGACGTTTGTTAATTACTAACTTTTGGAGGTCCTGCCTTCCCATTCATTTCTTCTGATTCCTTAATTCTATTCTGAATCTTGGAACACATCATATCATCTAGTCTAAATAGTAGTATTAATTAACTTTAAAAAGGGTGTCCACTAAAAGTTAAATCACCTTTAATACCTTAGCTGTTTAACTTTATAAGTAGACATAGGTGACTGACTATACTTTAAACTGCTGTTAGATATTTAGTTTTTAGATTTTGCCATTTTGGACTGAAGGAAAATTATAAGACTTAAAATTTTAACAGTAATGATAGATTGCTTCACATTTTGGAGGACGGGTATTTTCTCATCTGGTCAATTACAGTTTGAACTTACTAAAGTGAAATTAATCTAAGGATATCAAGAAAATATTGACAATATAAACATTCAAAAATTTTATAGTGTTATAATTTATAGTCTTCTCTCCATAAGTGCTATTAAAATACTTACATGAACCTAGAAAATGTACAGGTATTTAAAAATATAATTAAATATCTACTTTTAAGATGCACAAAATCTGCATTCAAACATGACTTTTTTGATTCAATGAAGTCTCCTGGGATTTCCCTTTCCATCATTTCCACTTTGGAGGAGTGGTGTCCTCGGTTAAGGGCAGAGGGTATACATCACATCAAGAACTGACCCAGGTCCATGAGAACATGCCCCTTTTCTGCTCTCCCTGCAGAATGAGGCAATGCAGGGAAAGAACATGAGAAAACGAAATTCTTATCCATTGTAAATATAATGGTATGCCCATGAGCAGCTGATAGTAAGCTAACATTTGTATGCTGCTTTCTACATTAATAAAGCTTTCACATGGTTCAATTGATTCTCAAAATAATTCCATAAATGAGGTTATTAGCCTTATTTCACAGATGAGAAAATGGATACTTAGAGAGGTTAAGTGACTTACTTGTTACAAAAACTAGTACAGCAAAGGCAAACTTAGAACCCAAGTTTTTGATTTCTCCTTAAATATTCCTCTACCATACCACTTTGGTTTTCAAACAAAATGAAGCTACTACAATTTAATAGTAAAAGCCTTATGATTCCAAAAAGGCAGCTTCATGGTGCTTCTTTGTGATAGGAATTGTCTACAGAATACAATATAAATGTACATTATAACTGTACATTTGACATTGTCATCAAACTGTTCCTTCCAGGAGGGGAATTTAACAAGAAAGTTAAAAATTGGTAAACTTAAAGGTCATTTTGCAGCCTTAACTCATATTTTTATCTTTACTTTTACTGATGAGATATTAAATACAATTTGAACGCTAAACATATCAAACATCTAACCAATTTTTCTTGTCCAGAAAAATCTTTCCTACATGAAAAATTTCTTGTATTGGAAGTGGGGAAATTTAGAAATTTAGTTGGACAAAAAACTATTACTAAAAGCATTCTGTATCTACTTATATTGATAATTTTTACAATAGCTTAAGGTAAATTGCATTTACTTTTGTGAGAATGTCAGTAAATAATTTGTTTTTCTTGTCTAAATAAGGACAGTCTAATATAACATCAAAACACTTGCCGACAAGTAGTTATTTGTTTTTATTTGTACAAATATTTGCAATAAAATATTTTGCTTGGATCCTTAGATAGCTTCATAAAACATAAAATTTTCAGAAGCAGTAAATTGGGGAACAAAAATATGTATAAAACTTATTTTCGTATGTTCAGGCAAAGTTAAGGAAAGGTAAATATTTCAGAGAATGGTTAAAAACCTGGTATCTTAAACAAGAACTGCTATTTTACTCCTAGTTGATACTGCTGAGATTGTTCAATTTGTAAGTGAACAGTGCACTTTTAAATCCAATTTACTATTCAATATTAATAAAATAACTCAAGAGAATGTAATTCCTGATAAAATCTTTTCAATCAGGCTATATTTTCACACAAATCCCATTCCCAACTGTCACAAAAAATGAGTAATATTGCCGTATTTAGACATTAAGTTCAGCTATATGCTAACAAAATGAGAACAGGGGTAATTTGATAATTTCAAGAAAAAGTTGTCTGCTTTGCCTGATATTTTCGCAAAATGCTCAACCTTGTAGTGTAACGAGCAAGCATAATGCTCTGAATCAAATACCTTACAAAATAGTGTTAATGTGGGTTTAGCACTTTTTAAAATTCTTTCATTGCATGATTTTTCTGTTAATGTTGGTAATTATCCTGAAATGACATCCAATATGTTCTTGTGGTTCTGTGGCTTGTCTGAAGTTAGCAGAAGCACTCTTTCCTGGGCTTCACTGCTTCCTCAGAAGAATGCACAGTGTTTGGAACAAAGCCACTTTTAACCCCTTCCCAGCCATCCTGAATACAAATCTCACCCCTTTTGATAAGTTCATATATGTCTCTGGTCAAGATAGTGAAGGATTCCTCAACATTTGTGGCATCTTTTGCTGAGGTTTCTATATACTTCATACCACAGTCTGCTGACAGTTTTTCAGCTTCCTCCCTTGTAACTTGACGTTGTGAAGCTAAATCACACTTGTGTCCCACTAGCAGAAACACAATCCGAAACGGCTGTACATGCATTTTTGCTTCTTCTAGCCAATCTTTCACATGTTCAAAAGATCGTCGGTTAGTTATGTCAAATACTAAAAATCCACCAACTGAGTTGCGGTAATAAGATCGAGTTATGGATCTGAAAAATAAATAGAAAAAAAGGTTGTAAAAGGACAGGTTGTTCTTGTTTACATTTTTCAAACAATGCAGCACCATAATAAAGTTTAAAGCCACATTAATGTGATTTAACTAGAATTTATAAATCAAGTACGAAGCGTCTTAAGTGAACAAAAGTATTCTGTGAGACTAGTAATATTCAAACCAGTTCCAACCACTGAGCAATAAGTTATTTTTAGGTAGACAAAGAAGCACTTACATGGTCTATCATCTCACGCTGTTTTAGGATTATTTGTTTTTATTTTTACATATCTGAAAGAATTATTATTACATCATTGTACTTAAAAATAGGTACACAGGGATCCTGGCTGGTGGCACAGTGGATAAGGTGTTGGCCTGTGAAACCAAAGGTCGCTGGTTTGATTCCCAGCCAGGGCAACATAAACCAGGTTGCAAGCCAGGTCTCCAGCCAGGTCCATAGCTGGAAGCAGGTGAAAGTCAACCATACATTGATGTTTCCCTCCCTCTCTGCCTCTTCCTTCCCCTTTCTCTGAAAAATAATAAATAAAATCTTTAAAATATATATTTTAAATAAAAAAAATAGGTACACAGAAAGATCTGATGAAGAGCAGAGGCTGCCAGCAAACTTGTTATATATAATGTTAGTCAATTATAGTCCTATGCTATACTTATTTAAGAAAAAGGAAATTGTTTGGACATAGGATGAGGTGTGCTAATGAGCGTTGCCTCTCCAGATCTAGTTTCCAGACTGGGCCTCAGAAAGCTGACCCTTTACAGAAAGCTTTCCCAAACTCCCTTGCTGTCTGGGGGTCCAGCCAATGGGAGGTACCAGCTGGAGTCTGGCAGAAAAAAAAGACAGATACTGACATCCCTGCTGCTCCCTCCCCCACACTCCCAGCAGGCTGCGACTTGGCAGTGGTTGTGTTCCTCTGTTTCTGGCCAAGCTTCCTATTGGGTAGTCCCTCTCCCATAGTCATTATGGCTTCCACCAGATTCTACTGACTTTATTCCCTTCTCTTGCCCCTTCTGGGTTCCCACTGTTGCCATTCCTGAAGGCTTCACCATTCTTTGTTGGTGCCCCTGATCTTTCCCACATTTCCATAAATGGTTACTTCATTAAACTCTTTTCAATTAACCTTCAAGTGTGATTTGTTTCCTGATTGAATCATGGGGCAAGGTGGCAAGGCCATACACTGTTTTATATTTCTTGCTTTTACAGTATTTTATTTACTCTACTTAGAATGTCTTCTATCCTTTTTTGCCTAATAAATGTCTAGTTATTACTTTAAGAGTGAGATAAAAAATCATATATATGAGAAGCCTTCCCTGCCACTGGCCTCCCCACTGCCATCTCTCTTAGGCACTCCTCCAATAGTCCATTAGACCTCTGGCACACTGCCATTATGATTATATCATTTTTCGTAAACTGATTGGAGGTGCTGGTATGTCTCCCACTAAATTCAAGGCTCCACGAGGGTCAAATATTTTTCATCTATGTACCTAACAATTACATTGCCTGGCAAATGATAGATATCACTCAATATTTATTATACTGGATTAATTAATTTTATTGGAGGGAAACCACTAAGTGTTTTACCTGGGTCAAAGATAGCACGTGTCTGTTTCCAAGTGGTCAATGATTCTAAGGATTGAGATCATCCTTAAGCAAACTCATGTGCTATTTGCCTGATTCATCAAAGATCTTTGGGGAGGGCCAGTGGATTATTAGGTATTCTCAACTTTTGCATGCTTTCATTATCCTTATTGCTGAAATTACAGCTCAGTTCTTTAACCTGATAGCACAAGTATCATTTGTTGTGGGAGTTTGAAGAAAGCATTTTATCTCCCCTTTCTTGCCATTTCTTCTGCTTTTCTGTTTCTCCTAAGAATTTCTACCACAGAGATTCTCAAGTGATATACTTAAAATTTGTTTTCTCAAGAAGTGCTGTATTATACAGCCATTGACAATAAAAAATTATCTCCCACTATCTTTATTTAGCAAGCTACAAATAATGTAGTTCATTTAAGTCGTCGCTTTAAATTTTTTTGAGGGATACTTAATTTGTTATTGTTCTACTCATTTTTATATATGTGAATTTAGGGAAATGTACAGTGACTTAAGAGTAAATTAATTTAGCACCAAGTCTGCATTAATTTTTTTAAATAAATTTTATTTATTTTGCTATTACAGTTGTCCTAATTTTTCCCCCTTTGCCCCTCTCCACCCAGTACCCCATTCCCTCCAGCAATGCCACCCTTAGTTCATGTCCATGAGTCATGCATATAAGTTCTTTCGCTTGTTTATTTCCTTTGTTCTTAACATCTCCCTGTCTATTCTGTAACCACCAACGTGTACTTTTTTTTTCTTCCCTTTCACATCCAGACAATTTACCAAACACATGCAAAAATACATTTACACTCATACATATTTTCACACATATTTAAAGTACATACTGAATTTTGAAGTTAATACAAAAATTTTAAAATATGCAAGTAACTTACATAATTATTACATGTTAAATGATAGTATTTTAGATATATTGTAGCAAGATTAAGCAGTTTTTTCTTCTCTAATACTTACTTTACTCTGGAATACTATTTTTGTGAAATATATCACAGAAATGGCGTATTGCAGAACTCACTTTTGTGAAAGTTGTCCTAGAGACAGTGCCAAACCCATAATAAAAAAACAAATTTGGCTTTTGAGTCAGATCCTCCCCATTCCAATAATATAACTCAACTTTATTTTAAGCTACTGGAACTACAACTCATTCTTTTTGGAGTTTTCCATCTTAAGTAGTAGATTTATTTATTTATTACTTATTTATTTAGGCTATGCACAGGTCTTACTTCTTTCAATACCCTCTGTTTTTCCTCTGTATGTGTTTTACAGGTTGACGCCTTCAGAAATAATGGCACTTGCAGTGCTCAGCTGGTCCCCAGAGTAGAAATTATTGTCTACTAAGCTGAAGTAAAAAGTAAAAATCTCTAGGATTTAAATAATTTTGTAGAATAGTATTCTAGCTATTTTTTGAACTTGTGGTTGACTTCCTATGTGGTCTTAAACTAACCCCGGAACTATTTAAGAGTCTGTTCAGGTAGAAATTAGGTATGTTCATACTTCAATAGTAAAGTTTACTATAGTATTAATTCCTTTTCCCAAGTATCCCCAGTTTGGGAGCCTTCATGTGTATATTTCCACAATTTAGTTGAAAGGAACCTCATCTAATTTACATGCTATTATGAGAATATACTTTGTTTATGTACATGAATCACATAGTTTAGTAGTTTGAAACTTCCACCCAAATTGGTCTTCATTCTCAGCATTTTTTTCTTTTTCTTTTTCTTTTCTTTTCTTTTTTTTTACTTTCAGCTGCTGTTTATTGACACACAGGTAGGCTCTATAGCAACAGGCCTGGAGGCAGCTGCGGGAGTGGGAAGAGTGAAGGTCGGGTTGGAGTGTTCATCTGCAGCGACAGCTGAGTTGAGTGCAGGAACAGAAGTGCACAAGGTGGGAGTGGGGAAGGCTGTCGGGGTTGGAGAAGCAAGTGAAGGCCAGGGCCAGAGTCTGCTGAAACTGGAACCTTGCCCTCTAGCTAGCTGTCTCCTGACCCCAGGCCAGGCTTGGGGGTCCTCTCAGTGTACATTTCTACAGGAACCAGACTGTATGAAGAGGGAGAGGCAGGAGCTATTGCCCACTATGTTCAGTCTGGAGCCTCCAGTCCTGCACCCCTGCCTCTCTTGCTTGGGGTGGGGTCATAAGATGGGCAGCCTGGTTCTGGGCTACCTCACCTGGGCAGGGTCTTAAAAATAACCATGTTTTACAGAGGTGTTCATCTTCTTCCCTGGTGTCCCAGCCAACCAGTGCCACACTACAGCCCTAAGTGAGCACTACAAGCGTTGCTGGCCTAATGGATGGTTTGGGGGAAGGGATGGGACAGGGGCTGGAGGGGCTCTGGGGCCCATCATGGCACAGGTACTACACGCATGGTGTTGGTGAAGCCAGAGCCAGGACGCCACCCAGTCAGCACAATGACCACATCACCCTTCTTGAAGAAGCCTCAGGCCTTGCCAATATTCATGGCAAGTTCACCCGGAGGTCCACGTCCTCAGCCCAGGCTTCCAGCACTGGGTCCTTACACACCACGGGGAAGATGCCACGGTACAGGTGGGCCTGGCGAGCTGTCTGGTGATTACGGGTCACTGCAATAATTGGGGCACGGGGGCGGTACCTGGCCACCTGGTGAGCAGACCTGCCAGACTTGGTGAGGACGATTATGGCCCCACTGCAGCACTTGAAGGAGGCCTCCACAGCGCCCAGGGCGGCAGCTTCTGTGGGATTGCTGGTAATGGGCGCCAGGCGGCGGAGTTCCTCAAATAACTGCAAGTGGTAGATGGCGGCCTCTGCCTCATGGGCAATCAGGTGCTGCATGCGCACAGCCTCCAGGGGGTAGTCCCCTTTGGCCATCTCCCCAGATAGCATGATGCAGTCCACTCCATCTAGGACAGCATTGGCCACATCGCTGCCCTCCGCCCGGGTGGGACGGGGCTTCTTAATCATGCTCTCCGGCATCTGCGTGGCACAGATGACAGGCTTCCCAGCTCGGTTGCACCACCCGATCATCATCTTTTGGGCAGGAATACCTTCTCTGCAGGAATCTCAATACCAAGGTCACCACGAGCCACCATGATCCCATCACTGGCTTCTAGGATCTCATCAAACCTCCGAACCCCCTCATGATTCTCAATTTTGCTGATTATCTTGATGTTCTTTCCTTTTTCTCCCAGGACCTTCCTGACTTCATGGACATCGGATGCCTTACGGATGAAAGATGCGAATACCATATCTACATCCTGCTCTACTCCGAACTTCAGATCCTGGATGTCTTTTTCTGACAGGGCAGGCAGGTCCACAGCAGCCCCAGGAAGGTTCACACCTTTCTTGCTGCCCAGAGAACCACCACTCTCCACCTCTGTTACCAGGAAGTTAGCACCTTTCTGCTTCACCTGCAGAGAAATGAGTCCATCATCCACGTAGATCTTGCTGCCCACTTCCACGACCTTGCAAATGTTCTTGTAGGCCAGCCACAGGGTGTTTTCATCACACTTGTCCATGTAGGCATCATCCAGAGTGATCTTAAGAGTGGCCCCTTTCTTCAGCTCAACCTCTGCAGTACCGCTGCCTTTGATGAGCCCAGTTCGGATCTCAGGTCCTTTAGTGTCCAGGGCCACAGCAACTGGCCGGTAAAGAATGGGATCAGAAGCAAAGCTTTCTGTGGCTGCACGCACATTCTTGATGGTCTCTGCATGGTACTCATGAGTTCCATGGGAGAAGTTCAGACGGGCCACATTCATTCCAGACTTAATCATCTCCTTCAACATCTCCACTGATCGGGAAGCTGGGCCAATGGTACAGATAATGCCCGTGTTCCGGGCTGTGATGGGCGGAGAGTCAATGTCCAGGCGGCACATGTGCTCCAGGAATGTGTCGGCCATGGCCGCGTGCGGCTGCTGGGTCTGAATGAAGGCGGTCCCAACATCACTATGGGGCTTCGGCATGGCTTTTGAAGTCCTCCGGCGTGGTCTGGCTAGAGCTACTGCACACAGGTCAGGAGGCTCCGGGGGCGTCGCTCCAGTACAGCCTCAGCATTTTTTTCTAACCTAAGGATTGACTGATTTCACAACACATCATGACCAGTTGGTTGCAATTTAAAACATAAATTGCTAACAAAATCTATATATTACACACCCACAAATAAGCACATATTTTATAACAGTGAATAAGAAAGGTAGCATGTCTTCTATGTAATACACATCCACATTTTCTTACTTTTTTCTTCTTCCATAACTGCATTCAATTTTTCTGAGTTATTGCAAGTAACATGATTTTCCCATATTGTAAAATGATTCCAATCTAAGAAAACTTAACCTGCAGTAATGCAGATACAAGTAATATACAAAATTGTACCTTATTTAGTAAAATCTATTTATAACAAGATCACTTTAAAACACTCATAAGTTAAAGTTCTTATCCATTCAGCTGCCCTATGTCTTTGGTTGGTGCATGTAATCCATTTACCTTTGTGCCTGTGTTCCTGTCTGTCTCTCTGTTCCTTCATCTTAAAGCAGACCCTTTAACATTTCTTGCAGTGCTGGTTTGGTGGAGATGTATTCTTTTGGACTTCTTTTGTCTGGGAAGCTCCTTATTTCACCTTGCATTCTGAATGACAGCCTTGCTAGGTGGAGTATTCTTGGTTGCAGGCCTTTGTTTTTCATTGCTTGAAATATTTTTTGCCATTCCCTTCTGGCTTGTGTTTCTGTGGAGAAATCAGCTGATAACCTTATGGGAGCCCCCTTGTGTGTTATTAGCTGCTTCTCTCTTGCTGCTTTTAGGATTCTCTCCTTGTCTTTGAAATTTGCCATTTTCATGATGATGTGTCTTGGAGTGGGCCTGTTTGGATTCATCTTTCTTGGGACCCTTTGTGCTTCCTGAGTTTTCATGACTTTTTTTCTCCTCAAGTTAGGTAAGTTTTCTGTTATTACTTTTTCAAAGAGGTTTTCTATCCCTTGCTCCTCTTTTCCTTCTGGTATCCCTATGATACGAATGTTATTACGTTTCATGTTGTCCTGCAGCTCTCTTAAAACCTCTTCATTCTTTTTCAGTCTTTTTTCCTTTTGTTGTACTGCCTGGGAATTTTTTCTACATTGACCTCCAGCTCACTAATCTGATCCTCTGCTTTCTCTAGCCTGCTTTTAATTCCTTCTACTGTGTTCTTCAATTCAGAAGTGGTATTCTTCATTTCCTCCTGGCTCTTATTGATGGTTTCTATGTCCTTTTTAATGCTTGTTAAAGTTCTCAGTAAGTTCGTTGTAGCTTACCTGGAGTTTTTTGTAGTTCCCCTGGAGTTCTTCATAGTTCCCCTGGGGTTGTTTGTAGTTTTCTTTGAACTTGCTGAGCTCATTGAGCTTCTCTATCATCATTATTTTGAATTCCCTGTCTGACAGGGTGCTTGCCTCTATTTCATTTTGCACTCTTCCTGGGGATTCCTCCTTTCCATTTGCTGAGGGTTGATTTCTTTGTCTCCCCATTTTAGGTGGTTCTTGTTTGTTTCTGCTTCTTAGGTTGGTCTGCTTTGACTTACTGTTTTAGTGGTGTGACCTTCTGTAGTGTAGAAGTGCACTTTTTTTTTTTTTTTTTTTACTTCCTGGATTGTGCTTTGTGACGTCAGTTTGTGTCCCAGCCTGGGCCTAGTTAACCAGTTGGAGACTACTAGAGGGACATTGTCTTTGTCTCCTTTAATTGTTAATCCAATCCCTGCATTTATTTTATTTCCTTTCCTACTTAATTTACCATTAGTATGATTTTTAAAAACATGCCTTTGCGGTTGAAAACTCAATATTGAAATGCTTGTATATTAGGCAGAGGCATGTCTTACACTCTAGGAGATATCATGCTTTCTTTCTTTCTCTCTTTTTAAAATATTTTATTTATTATTTTCAGAGAGAAGGGAAGGGAGAGAGGTAGAGAGGAAGGGAGACATCAATATATGGTTGCCTTTCACCTGCCTCCAGCCACGGACCTGGCTGGAGGCCTGGCTTGCAACCCGATTATGTGCCCTGGCTGGGGAATCAAACCAGTGACCTTTGGGTTTGCAGGCTGGCACCTTACCCACTGTGCCACCAGCAAGGGCATCATACTTTCTTATACTTTGTATTTAATTTTAAAAATATTTGGAAGACAGTTGACAAATAACTTTATAATATAAAATAACAGTAAAGTATATGCAATTATGCTATAAAATAGCTCTTAACAATTAGAATAAAGGATCTCAATATGACATCTGTCATTTTCCATATAAGTTAATTTCCAGTTTCTGGGTGCAGGTATAAATATTAGGTTTAAAATTCTGATATGGTTAGGCTTCAGATTAAGATATAGCTGCCCTACGAGGTAGGTTCCCCCCCGAAAAATTACGCATCCTTCCTGTCAATCATTTAGGGCAGTGATCTTCAACCTTGTTCATTGCATGGCACACATAAATTAATTACTAAAATTCTGTGGCACGTTAAAAAATATATTTTTGCCAATCTGACAAAAATAGGTATAATTTTGATTCATTCACACTGGACAACTTTTGTTGTGTTGGCTGTATCATTTTTTAAATTTGACAATCTAAGGGAAAGGAAGCCAGTGCTCCTGACTAAATAGTCAGGTATTGCAAGCTTTAAAATTTTTTGTGAGCCCTGGCTGGCAGCTCAGTGGAAAGGTGTTGGCCTGCGAACCCAAAGGTTGCTGGTTTAATTTTCCAGCCAGGGCACATAACCAGGTTGCAAGCCAGGTCTCCAGCCAGCTTTGTAGCTGGAGGCAGGTGAAAGGCAACCATACATTGATGTCTCCCTTCCTCTCTGCCTTCCTCCCTTCCCCTCTCTCTAAAAATAATAAATAAAATCTTTTAAAACAATAAAAATTAAAGATAAATAAATAAAAATTCTTGTGGTATGCCAGTTGAAAATCGCTGATTTAGGGGAAGAGACAGGCTTTAGACTGAAACTGGAACTTGAAAGGCAGCTCTTATAGAGAGGGTGAGGAAGCATCTTTCTTTGGTTCACCTCTCGAGTCAGTACACATAGATCCCTAGTTCTTCAATGTATTATAAGGAGGTAAGGCACAGCTCCTAAAAGAGCTAGACAGGTAGGCTGCCCTGTAAAGTATTCAAGGGTTGATGATGAGTAATAGTTCTTTATAGACAATGACATCTTGTTTCATATTACTTTATATTGACTTCCTTCTAGGTTTTGAAAGTCTTAGTGAATAATGAATGATGTAAGAAAGGGAAAAATTAGGGAAGAGAGAAGAAATAAACGAATAGATTATAATCTGGTCTCAGGTGTATTATGGGAGAATTAAGAAGTTATGAGATTACACTCTGGCACTACTGGTAAAGGGGATACAGCACCCCCTAAACCCAGTATGACAGGGAAGGCGAACTATGGAGGACAGGGGTCAGGGTTATAAGCATCTTATCCCTCCATTAGAAGATCTGGTTTTGATCACATAAAGAAACAAACAGTGAAAACCCTATTATTCTTAAAAATTTTTTTCAAAGATTTTATTTATTAGTTTTAGAGAGGGGAAGGGAAGGAGGCAGAGAGGAAGGGAGACATCAATGTATGGTTGCCTTTCACCTGCCTCCAGCCATGGACCTGGCTGGAGACCTGGCTTGCAACCTGGTTATGTGCCCTGGCTGGAGAATTGAACCAGCGACCTTTGGGTTTGCAGGTCAGCACCTTATCCACTGTGCCATCAGCCAGGGCCTAAAATTTTTTAAAATATTTTTTATTGATTTTAGAAGGAGAGGAAGGGAGAGAGAGAAACACTTATATAAGAAACATCAATTTGTTGCTTCCCATATGTGCCCTGACCAGGGATTAAATCCTGTAGCCTAAGCATGTGCCCTTACTGGGAACTGAACCCCCAACCTTTTGGCATGCAGGACAATGCTCCAACCAACTGACCACACTGGCCACCGCCCTTCTGGTTCTTCAATACCTAGAAAGCTACGCTATTAGCAATTCCTATCTCATTTTCAAAGAACTATCTTCTCAGAATGCTTTCTTCTCCTCCTTTCCTTAACTGTAACTGGCTGGTCCATGAGAACTTAGCTTTCCCGCTAGCACACTCATGTTGCTCATCCTATTGCCTTGGGAGGTGGCTTCTGCATCCCCTATGCCACTTCCAGATCATTATTCTCTCCCAACCCTGTTGTAAATCCCTTGCTCCTTTGAGGCTTATGCATCTGGCTCTACCATCTGCTGTCATCTGCCAACTGCTTGGTCATTCTCCGTGTACTGAAGACTAGCACTTTGCTTTGCTTTTCCTTCTATCTCAACTCCTGTCATTCTGATCACTGATTTAAATATCTATTTAACTGTCTAAAGTTATCTCTCAGTTTCTTGTTTTGTTTTGTTTTTTTTTTTGACTTGAAATGATCTATTTATTTTTTTCAACCAGTCCACAGGAAAGTTTGTAATATACATTTCATCACTGTGGAGTTTATATTTTAACAATGCACAACTTCAAAATATCTTAAGGGTTTTGAGGAGTTTAAAATATAAACAAAAACCAGTAAGTTATGACCTGAGAACATAACTGTGAGACTGGTTTTCAATTCACATGAATAAGTGAACAAACCATGTCCTCAAACCAGTTCACAATTTCTGTTGTGCTCTATAGCCACAATCATTTAATTTTCAGCTGTTTCATTATAGCTATAATATGTGTATATTATTAAGTTTACATTGTAATTTGTCAACTAAATAAAATAACACATTAATTCTAAGAAAATATTTAACTTAATACACATTAGAGTGGCTCAAAAATAACTTAAAGAGCAGTTCTTGTGAAAGGTCTCAGTTAATATATAACTACAAAAAAAAGGCTGAGGTTCAGCTTCATAAACATTTATAAACCATATAAATAACTTTATAGACAAAATAAGAGTATTGGGCTTACAAAAGAAAACTGATTTGAATGAAGTTGGGTGGCTTTTAGGGCATTACTTCTGTGAACAACCTTTCAATTGTTTCAACATTTAAGTTTGCATGTAAATATCTGAGTATGAATAGTTGACAAGTCAAGTTGAAAAACAAAATTTTATTGTCCAGAAATATAAAAAAAATTCCTTACAAAAGATGCTATTCTCTCATTTCCCCATCTTCTTCCTCTTCTTCAACACCCCTGATATAAAGGACCTTGTTACACCTTATTAAAACTTCACCCAGGTGTCCAGACAATGCTCCATCTATGTATTCTTCTGTGTTTGCAAGCTGCATGTTCATATAGCCATCTACAGATACCAGATAGCCTGTGTACTCCATTCCCCATTTAAGTTTCACCATTACTGGCTTTCCTGTTAATCCATTGAGGAAAGGTTTGGGATTGAGGGGCAAACTCATCGCGACGAGGACGAGCAAATACCGCAGGTTCCTCACCGCCGAGCCAGCTGTCTGTTGCCTGCCTCCCGTGACTGGAGCACGCACAGCACAGCCCAGACCCCTCTCAGTTTCTTGACTTCCTTCTCTCTAATGAGCTTTCCCCTCCATTCTGCCTTTTTGCCTTTTTCCTCCACTTCCTTGTTATCATCAGAAATGTTCACTATTACCAAAACTGAAAATTTAATCTACTTTCAAAATCAAATTCTCACAGAAAACCAGCATATTTTTACTTCAATAATTATTTAATTTTATGGAGATTTCAATTCTATGACTTTTTATCCATCAATATCCTGCTCTCCTCACCTCTTTCCACATCATAGTTCTATGAAACATCACTATAATTTTTCTCTTGGAAACATCTCAATTCCCAAGTTCCTCTCTCTCTGTCATCTTCATTTGGGAAAACTTTATCTGGCTCGGTCCAGCATGCAGCTGAATGTTTCTGGGGAAAACCATTCAACCAGACAGACTGGTGTCACTATGAATTAATTATAACCAGTCCCAATGGACACTACACTGTCAAGATACACTGCTGGTACAGGAAAGTCTTCTCCCTATTTCTTCACAGTTAGGCTTCTACTATAGGAAGAAACAGAATTTCTATCCAACCCTTCCTCTCCCCGCAAGAAAACTGAAGGAACATTTTACTTTTCTTATTAGATTCCTCCATAGAAGGAAATACAGCTGGGTTGTCTGGTTAAAGTCTGTTTCTCAGGCTGGTGGGCAGAATCACTGTGCTCAAGGATAGTACTCTTGTATAGCATCTCTTTGCTTTCCTTTCCACGTTCTGAATCCTAGATATTGGTTTGCTAATTGTGAGAGGCAGCCACCATGTCTATGCTCACCACTGAATACTGAGTGGTCTTAAGTTAAGTGTCTGGCACATAGAGGGCAATCAATGCATTTTTAGATTCCCAGCCAGGGAACATAACCAGGTTGCAAGCTAGGTCTCCAGCCAGGTCTGTAGCTGGAGGCAGGTGAAAGGCAACCATATATTGATGTCTCTCTCCCTCTCTGCCCCTCTGCCTTTCCCCCTCTTTAAAAATAATAAATTAAATCTTAAAAAAATACATTTTTAATGAGTGAATGGTTGATTCACTGAATCAACAGCTGAATATAGCTGTTGGCAAAATGGGAGAAATGGCAGAGGGGAATAAGGAAGTTTGAGGGAATAGGATACTGGCAGTGCATAAAAAAAGAAAGGTGTCCAATACTAGGTCACTAAGTTGCTATGAGCATGTCACTGCCAGAGGGTGGATAAATTAAATATATATGCATTCTAAATATAGACCTGTCCAGAAGGTATCAGCCATGTAATATGAAAAATATATACATTTATTGAAGAAGGTACAAGATACAAGAAACATTGTACATAGGACAATGACACCTTTGTCCCCTTCAAAGCAGACACATTTGGACTTCACACAGTTCTCATAATCACCATCAGCTGCCTTGTTATATTTTCCTGAATCTCAATTGACAGTCTGAAATCTTTTCCCTTTCAAAAGTCATCTTATTTTGAGAAGTCAGAAGTCACAGGGCGCCAAATCTGGGCTGTTAGGGAGGCTGAGTCACCTGGGTGATTTGATGTTTTGCCAAGAAACTCCACAGCAGATGAGATACATGAGTGGGTGTGTTGTTGTGATGAAGCTGCCAATCACCAGTTGCCCATAGCTGTGGCCATCTGAATCATTTGGACAGTTTCTGTAGAGGAATGTTCAAGCTTAACACAAAATTTGATGCAGATTCTTTGCTCTATTTGCTTGGTCATTTTGAATGTGACAACTACACTGTACACATACTCAGTAGACTGCCCCCACTGACTAGTACAGTGAAGTCATCGTTATTCACGTATGCACATTCCAGTCCATTTGCCTGGGTTGCCAAGTTACAATGATATCATGAGAACTGGTCTGGTTATATTCATAATAGACAGACATTTTCCAGACAGGCCTTGCCATATGTCCCATAAATACTATAGTAACCAGTAATCTCTGTGAAATTCCTTTGGTGGAAGAAGTTCCCTTAAGTCAAAGCATGCTGAAAAAAACTCTCCAAAGACAAGTTGCGGTTATCTTATGCCCCTTACCAAGAAGAAAGAAGCATAATACTTGATGGACCTTTTTGGGTTTTGAAGGATACTAATATAATATTTGGATAAACTTCTATGACCCATTAAGTGGGAGACCCAAAAGGCTACCAACCAACTTTAATAGGACTGAAAGCAAGGGAAGTCCATTGGTCAAAGTTACAATGCAAGCAGTTTTGCCACTTGGCCCATGGACCACCAGTTTTAATGGTGCCTGCCTGAAATGCCTATAGCAGACTGGGATGCTCTGTCAAGGCTGGGTAAGGTTCACTGGACAAATAGGGGAGTGGCATTTGGCAATTAAGGCTTGTTCTCTTTGTCTAGAGCAATTTCAGTTTTTTTTTTTTTTTTTTTTTTTTCAATGTATGGTTGCCTTTCACCTGCCTCCAGCTGGGGCCCTGGCTGGAGACCTGGCTTGCAACCTGGTTATGTGTCCTGGCTGGGAGTTGAACCAGTGATCTTCGGGTTCACAGGCTGGTGCTCAATCTACTGAGCCACACCAGCCAGGGTCAGAGCAATTTCAATTTTGAGAAGTAGTTTGTAGCTTACAATCTTTCTTTATTAAGAGATCAAATGTCTGGCTGTGGAACACCAATTGACTGTGCAATCTCAGTGCTCATCAAGAGCCATATGTTCTCTGACTCACCAGGCTGGAACTTTGTCACCATCAGAAGTCATATAGTATATAGGCAGGAATAAGGGTGGAACCTGAGGAGACTTAGAATATCAAGGCTCAAACACCCTGCATACATACTCTTGCTGCAACCTCTCAATGTGTGACCTATTTGGATTTTTCTATAATTAAAGAGGAAAAAATTTCCAGTCTGCCTTACAGATGGCTCGAAACCATATGCTGCCATTGGTCAGCCCCACTTAACTGGAAGGTCAGTGGAAAAGACAAATCCTTTCATTTTGTGGAATGTCTCCCAGAGGAAGAGATGGAGAGATATAGGTAAGAATCTATACCAATGCATGAGCAGAGGCTAAGAGCTTGACATGTTGGAAAAAACAAAAGTGGAGGGCTGATAATGAGAAGGTATTAGAGAAGAGGTATGTCGATGGGTCTCGAGTATGAATACTTGTACCCTATGTAAATTTCATTGGTGAAACAAAACATTTTGTCCTATAGTTAACAGTCAGTATACTTTCACCCAGTTTGGACTCAAAGTGGTCATGGTAGAGAGATGGAGTGTGGTTGAACTCTACAAAGGCTTTCTCTTATTTGGACTGTCATTGCTTAATGCCCAATTTTCCAGCAGCTACTGACACCATGGATATGGTACTTTATTTGGGACGGCCATCATGGAATAGACACTGTAAGATATTTAATCTGGGCTCAAATGATACTAGCATCACCATCCATAAGCTTATGGAATGTCTTATACAGCCCAAGGTATCTCTTAACTTTGACACAAAGCAAAGACTTCACTTAATAGAGGAAGAGATAGAAAAATGGGCTGATGCCAGGGAATTCATTGATCTTGTCACTGCCATGTAGAGGCACCTTGCCCTATAAAACTGGAATGGATATTAAGATTCAGCTATGCCCATGTTCAGATTTGTAAAACTTTGGCACGATCCTCAGGATGGATATGTTATAAACCAGTGAGAAATATAGCAGATGGTATTTTTTTCCCCATGAATAGATGCTGTAATTTGGGAAATAAAGAGTGAAAGTGGGATGATGATGTCTCTCACAATTACACTTAATAAGTCACTAAATTTTCTTGTTGCTCCTAATCTCCATTACTCTAAATTATGCTGATGTAAAGATTTTAGTATCCAAGGGAGGAAGGCTTTCACTAGACAACTATGTTATGCTTCTACTGAATTAGCCGAGACTGCCAACTGGCCATCTAGGGATTCTTATGGTAGTGGGTAAACAGGCAAAAAAGAGACAAGAATTTCATGGGGATCACACTGGCTTTCTGTGCTTCTTGCTGCCCAGAACTACTGGGATTTTTTTGTGTTACTTTTCACTTATTTATTTTAATTTTTAAATTGATTATGCTGTTATAGTTGCCCCAATTTCTTTCCCCTTTGCTCCCCTCTGCCCAGCACACCCTCCCTCCAGCAATCCCACCCCACTTAGTTAATGTTCATGGGTCATGCATGTAAGTTCTTTGACTTTACCTTTTACTGTATTATTCTTAACATCTCCCTGTTTATTCTGCACCCACCAACTATGCTCCTTAATCCCTGTGCCTTTCCCACTTCTCCTTCCCCCTTCCAGCTGATACCCGTCCCTCTCTGGTTGCCTGCTTAGTTTGTTTTTGTTTTTTATTTTTTTAGATTCTGTTGTTGATAGTTGTGAGTTTGTTATCTTTGTAATGTTCACAATTTTGATCCTCTTTCTTAAGTAATTCCCTTTAACATTTCATATAGTGGCGTGGTAATGATGAACTCCTTTAGCTTTACTTTGTCTGGGAAGCACTTTATCTGCCTTCCCATTCTAAATGATAGCTTTGCTGGATAGAGTAGTCTTCACTGGAGGTCCTTGTTCTTCATCACTTTGCATACTCCTTACCAGGTCCTTCTTGCCTGCAAAGTTTCTTTTGAAAAATTAGCTGATAGTCTTATGGGAATCCCATTGTAGATAACTGCTTTTCTCTTGCTGCTTTAAAGATTCTCTCTTTATCGTTAACCTTTGGCATTTTAATTATGAAGTATCTTGGTGTGGTCCTCTTTGAGTCTAGCTTATTTGGGATTCTCTGTGCTTCCTGGGCTTGTGTTTATTTCCTTTGCCAGATTAGGGAAATTTTTTCCTTCATTATTTTTTTTCACATATGTTTTCAATTTCTTGCTCTTCCTCTTCTCCTTCTGGTACACCTATGATTCAGATATTGATTGGCACACTTAAAGTTGTCCCAGAGGTTCCTATGCCTCTCATTTTTTTCAGTTCTTGTTTCCTCATTCTGTACTGGTTGATGGTTCATTTCTTCCTTATGTTCCAAATCATTGATGTGAACCCCCATTTCCTTCCCTTCACCCTTGGTTTTGTGAAGATTTTCTTTTGTTTCACATAGCCTAGTCCTCATTTCTTCCCTTCTGTTTGCTATATTTAAGCATATCTGTCAAGTCTGTGAGCAGCTTAATCACCAGCATTTTGAATTCAACATCTGTAAGGCTGGCCATCTCCTTGTCTGTAAGATTGGCTAGCTCTTCATCACTTAGTTCTCCCACTGGACCTTGATCTGATCCCTCTTTTGGGCCATACTTCTGTTTCTTCAGCTTGACAGTTTTGTGTGTTTGCCTCTGTGTCTTAGGTAGTTCTGTTGCACATGTTATGTTGTAAAAGGTGGAGCCTTAGGAATCCCTCAGTGTGGGGTGACCGGTTTCACTGTGTGTGGGGAAGGGGTCTTAAGAGAAAACAATGGCTCTTGCTCATTGAGAATGGCAGTTTTTTCTTCCACCCCAACCCCCACTGCTTTTCACAGTCAGAAGCAATGTGGCTCTATTTCTCCCCAGTGCTGGAACCGTGGGCTGTGCAATCTGGCCCCGGAATCATTTCCCAGGTTTGAATGTATGACTTCACTTTTCACTGTGGCCTCAGCTCCAGTGCTGCCACTCCAGCTCTCCTCCCTGGCTCAGCACCTCCTACCTGTCTGACTGACACTTCTATGTATTCTGATTTTTCTGAAATTTCTGTGTTGTTTTTATTTAGTTTTGAGGTAGATGCGAATTCCTTCTAGTTGTGAGGGAGACACTATGCCTCCATCTTGGCCTGAAGTAACTCCTGGGATCTTTTTTTTTCTCATCCAAGTCTAGTTCCTCCAGTTTCCCATCAAGTCTCTGTGCCTCATACATGCTTCCAGTTACTTTCATTTTTGATTGAGGTCCTCAAGTTGGTTTTATTGCTGGCAACCAAAGACCTGATTGACAGTCTGCATATATTTTGTAAGAAACGAATAACACAAAGTCACATATATTTGTAAACTTTCAACAGTTTCATTCTTTGTTAAAATTATTGTGCTAAAAAACACAAGATTTACCCCTCTTACCAGTTTTTTCACTTTTTATTTTATTTTTATTTATTTTTAAAGTAAAACATTTTTTTTTTTTTAACATTACTTTTAGAGAGAGGGAAAGGGAGAGAGGAAGAAAGGGAAAGAAACATCAGTGTATGGTTGCTTCTCACCTGCCTCCAGCTGGGGACCTGGCTTGCAACCTGGGTATGTGCCCTGACTGGGAATTGAACCAGCGACACTTGGGTTCACAGGCTGGTGCTCAAACTACTGAGCAACACCAGCCAGGATCATCTCTTACCAGTTTTTAAGTGTATAGTATTGTTAATTAAGCACAAGTTGTACAGCAGATCTCTAGAACTTCTTCATCTTGCATGACTGAAACTCCATACCCATTGAACAGCAACTCATCTCTTTTTCCTCCCATCCCTTAGCAACCACTATTGTATTTTCTGCTTCTATGAGTTTGGCTCAATACCTCATATAAATGGAATTATGTATTATTTAGTCTTCTTTCCATGATGGGCTTACTTTACTTAATATAAGATCTTCAAGATTCATCCATGTTGTGGCACATTAGAGGATTATTAATTTTTAAAAATGGCTGTAAAATATTCAATAAAATGTATATATAGCATTTCCTTTATTCATCCATAAAGTTTACTCTTACATATATATTTGCTTTAGAATAGAAACAATGGTCACCTTGTTTATATAAACCTTTTTAAATGTTATTCCTCTTTTATTCTTGAAATACATAAATAATAATAAGAGCATTGAAGTTTTCTTACATTTACAATTAGTTGCCTAATATATGAGTACTAAAATCAAGTGTGAATATCCCTTGGCAAGTTTTGAGGTTTTTTTTTACACAAGTGACATGATTATTGAGATTCTAAAACATGTAAATGATATCTCAAATTAGAGTTACCTAGTTTCCTGGAAAGTGTTAGAAACAGGTTGCAGTTGTCATATGAAGGACCAAAGTCCATAGGCTATAGGATGCTCAAGATACTACTTACTTATATATAAAATTTCATATGAAAGTGGCAAGATTATATACATTTTATATGCTATTATTATGAACTTGGTTGGATGTACACAGGTCTTTTTTTGTTTTATATAAAATTTTTTTTTTAAGATTTTATTTATTATTCTTTAGAGAGAAGGGAAGGGAGAGAGGCAGAGAGGGAGAGAAACATCAATGTTTGGTTGCCTTTCACCTGCCTCCAGCCATGGACCTAGCTGGAGACCTGGCTTGCAACCTGGTTATGTGCCCTGGCTGGGAATTGAGCTAGTGACCTTTGGGTTTGCATGCCTGTGCCTTATACAGGCCAGCCAGGGCCACAGGTCTTTTTAAAAAGCAACAAAATATATACAACAACAATAAAATTAAAAAAAAAAAAAAAGCAACAAAATATAGAGCACTTGTGGACTTACTTAGGCAAAATGAACCAGATGTTTCATCCTGAAAATGCCCTCCTTGTGGTTTTGCCAATTGTAAAATAGGCATTTGGAGGACAGAAGTACTTTTATGCCAAAGGCTGTTGGCAGCAATCAGCCTATGAAAGCATAGTATTGTGAGAGCCTCTGTTCACCATGATGTTACACTCCTGCCACCTTTCTGGGAACAGTCATTGCTTTTTATTTACCCACGTCACTTGCCTTGTAACCCAGGCCTTTCAGGCTGCTTTTTATGAGACCAAATCAATCTCACTGTTCTTTTTATTATTATGTTATGCTAATTTTATTTATTATGTTAACAGTTCTTGCCCTTGCTTAAGATTCTGAAACTTGAAGCTTATAATTTATATCTTTCTTTATACATACAAACATTAAAGTTAGTTTTCTTTTACAATTCCAAGGTCTTTTTGTCAAAAACTAAGTCTGTGGTTGTGGAGGATATATATATTTTATATATATATATATATATATATATATATATATATATATATATATAAAATACTTATAAGACCTAATGGGCCATATTCTTTAAACATGTGAATTTGTTCCCCTGACCACCTTATAATATTCTATGTAGTTTTTTTCCAGCTTATCTCTGGTTATAGCCTTTCTTTCCTCATTAGAAGATTAGTTCCATGAGAGCAAGAATTTTTGTCAGTTCATTTAGAATGCTGTATCCCTAAGTGTCTAAAACAAACTGGCACACATGAGTCCTGCCAATATTTGTAAATGAAGAAAAAACCAGATTAGTAAATTCAGATTTTTTCAGACTGTGCCCAGCCAGCATGTGAATGCTAAACAAGTGGGACAATAACAGGCAAGGAAGAAACACCCTTACCTCCTTTTGATATTAGGATCTGTAAAGTCGAAAGGAGAGAACAGGCTGAAAAATTACAAACACTGTAAGTATATAAGAAACCTGTATTTAAACTGGAAGCAATCAGTAATTCAAACTGTATTTTGCAGTGGATTCTGGAAGGTAAACAGGTTTGTATGAAGATCAAAATAATTTATTTAGAAATTAATGAGAAATGTTTCCAGCTTCATTAATTGCCTAGAAGGTGATCATGAGAGGATGCTTATTTTCTATTTACAATTTTAACATCAAGTGTAAAAATGAACTTTACTAATTCCAATGTTTTTGCAGAACAAAGATGAGACAATGACCAGCTTCTCATGATTATTTTATTTTCCACATAACATAGTGCTTTATGTGCTCTAACATAATTAAATAATATTTTTTGGGTTATAATTCTCTGACCATTTTTGTGACTTCTGCCTGTACCCATATAACTTCCTCTACAGTGTTCTGTCTCATTTGAGTCAGTATATCTCTCCACATCTTGGAATTTGTAACGGATGTTTATCCTTTCCTCATTTTGCTGTCTGTGAAATTATGCAGTTTTGCCCTGGCCGCTGTGGTTCAGTTGGTTTGAGTGTGATCCTGTAAAACAAATGGTGGTGGGTTCAATTCCTCGTCAGGGCACATATCCATTTGTAGATTTAATCCCCAGCCAGGGTGGGCACAAGAAGGCAACCAATCAATGTTTCTGTCTCACATTCATGTTTCTCTTTTTCTTGCTCTTTCTTTCTCTTTAAAGGGGATTTAAAATGTCCTTGAGTGAGGATTAAATAAAAATTATTCAGGTTTTACTTTCAAGTCTTTTTTCTTTTATGCTCTTTTCCTTCTTTCTCTAATTTAGTGTTTTTATCAAAGTTACTGGTGCACACTTACCACACATTCTTACCCTTCCCATTCCCCCAACCTGCCAATATCATAGAATCTTAATTTTAGAAAGATCATTCTAGCAGTTGTACTATTCTGACCATGTAGATTCTTTCCATTGCTGAGCCCTGGACCTGGCTAGAGACATGGCTTGCTGGTGCCCTGGCAGGGGAATCGAACCAACAACCTTTGGGTTTGCAGACCGGAAGCTTATCCACAGTACCACCAACCAGGGCTCCCTCTCATCTTCTTTAAAGACCTTTTAACATATCATATACATCTTTGATGGTGATGAACTCCTTTAGACTTTTTTTTCATTTGGGTAGCTCTCCATATGTTTTTTTTATTTTAAATGATAGCTTTGCTTGGTAGAGTAATCTTGGTTGTAGGTACTTTCATCACTTTGAATATTTCTTGCCAATCCATTCTGGCCTGCAAAGTGTCCCTTGAGAACTTAGCAGGTAAGTCCATGGGAGCTCCCTTTTAGCTGACTAACTGCTTTTAAGATTTTTTATTTGTCTTTAACCTTTGGCATTTTAATGATGATGTGTTTGATGTGGGACTTTTTGAGTTCATCTTATTTGGGACTCTGAACTCCCTGGACTTACAAGTCTATTTCCTTTACTAGGTTAGGGAAGTTTTCTGTCATTAGTTTTTCAAGTGGCTTTTCAATTTCTTGTTCTCTTTTTCACTTTTGGCACCCCCTTGATGTAAATGGTATGCTTGAATTTCCCCCAGAGGTTCCTTATATTATCCTCATTATTTTGGATTCTTTTTTCTTTTTGCTGTTTTGGTTGGACATTTTTTGCTTTCTTACATTCTAAATCGCTGCGTTGATTCTCAGCTTCATCTGCTTTACCGTTGATTCCCTGGAAATTATTCTTCAGTTCAGTTAATGTATCCTTCATTTATGACTTGTTCTTTTTATGGTTTCCATGTCCTTTTTTAATGCTGCAGAAGTTCTCACTAAAATCAACTACTCTTCCCCTAAGTTCATTGAGAATCCTTATAACCAGTGTTTTGAATTCTGCATGTAGTAGATTGCTTGTTTCCATTTTGTTTAGTACTTTTTCTAGAGTTTTGTTCTGTTCTTTCATTTGGGACTCTTCTTTGTCCCCTCATTTTGGCTGCCTCTCTGTTTGTTTCTATGTATGAGGCAGAGCTTCTACATCTTCTGGGCTTGGTAGAATGGCCTAATGTAGTAGCTGTTCTGTAGGGTCCAGTGGTACAGCCTCCTCAGTCATCCAAGTTGGGCACTCCAGGTGCACCCACCACACCCATGTGGGTCGTACACATCCTTTGGTGTAATATGCCTTGATTGCTGTTCGAATGTCAATGGGAAGGATTTATCCCCATCCTGATCAGCTGTAGGGACCAGCTATAAACACTGATCACTGTGGAGGATCGGCTGAGCAGGGGCCCAATCCACAGAGCAGGGCTTACTTCACTTTGGTTCTGATGCCCGCTGAGTCTGCCCCTTGAGTGTGTTGCTTGTGGAAGTTGTTGTGCGGTGGTGCTTCCACATGTTCTGAAGCTGTCTACCAGGCGTACTGGCTCTGGGGCCTCCTGGGTGATACAGACCAAAGTCAGCTGCTGCCTCTGTTCTGCCCATGAGATACGAAGCAATCAGCAGAAGGCTGCTGCTTGTGCTGGGCTTGGAGGTGCCCAGGCAAGGCCAAGCTGTGAAACAAGGCTGGCTGCTGCTGCTGCTGGGCCTGGGGCCACTTAGTGAGAAGCACTGAGGCCTGATGCTGCTGGTGTGAGATTTGAGGAAAGTCTGAAGCATGAGCCGTGCAAAACACCATTTGTATGGAAAACGTACTGGAAACGGCTTGGGTTGGCCTGCAAGTTGTATGGGGCAGGGTCTCAGGGAATCACCAGGGAAAGTGTACAGTGTGAGCCACCTTGATGGAGCTGCAGGTATGGCACCTGCCTGATGGCTCTTTGGAGCGAGGGCTTAGGACAGAAACAATGCCCCTGTCAGCACTTTGGTCTAGCAGAAAGCTGCCCCTTCATCTCTCATCCTGCTGCCAGACAATTCAATTTCTCTCTTTATGTCCTTGTTGCCTTTGGAGCTGCGGTCCTAAAGCTGGAGCTCAGATGAAAGACAGGGTAAATGTGTGTGTGCGGGCCCTTTAAGAGAAACTGCCTGGGGCTCCAGAAACCTTCTGTCTCCTCAGCCACGATCCCTGCTGGTCCTGATATCCAGAAGTTATGGGGACTTCTCTTCCTGACACTGGAACTGTGGGCTGGGGGGCCTGGTGTGGGGCTGGGACCCCTGCTCCTCCGGGGGGACTCCACAGCAGATACCCCTCCTGATCTTTATTTACCACATGTGAATGTGGGACCAGCCTGTTGTGGGGCTCCGCTGCTTCCATCAGTCTCAAGTGGCTTCGTCTTTAAATTGCTAGTTGAAGTGATCCATTCAACTAAGTTTCAGGCAGTTTTGAATGATGGCTGTTCTGTGGTTACAATTTTTATGTCCCCGATTTTTTTTTTTTTTTTTTTTTTTTTTAATTTTATTGTTGTTGTATTACATCCATCCCCTTTTTGCTCCCCTCTGTCCCCCCACCCACCCACCCATTCCTGATCTTTTTTTATGTGACCTTTTCCCCCTCTAAAAGTTTGTAGGATAGTCTCTGTGGTTCCGGTGTTCTCGAATTTCATGACAATGTGCCTTAGAATGTGTGTCTTCACTACGGATTTCCCCCGCTATTTTATCTTTTTGTAGTGCCTATTACTTGAGTATTGAAGCTTTGGATTAGTCCTCTAATTTTTAATAATTTTTTCCTATTTTCTAAGTTTTTGTCCTACTTTTGGAGAAATTTCCTCAATTTTATATTGAGTGTTTTATATTTTCTACTGTATTTCCAAAAGGTCTTTTGTCCTCAGAATATTCTTTTTTTTTTAAAGTATCTTGTTTTTCTTTTATGATTATAGTATTTTCCCATTACCTCTCTGAAGAAATTAAAAACAGCTTTTTTGTTTGTATTCATGTTCTTTTCTCCCTTATTAAGTTTGTTTCTCCAATTGCTTTCAGTCTGTTTGTTCTGTTCTGTAGGTTTCAGATTATAAGAAGTGTTCATAAGAGACTAAAACCCCACTGTAAGATGGTCAGACTGGATGACTTAGTTGAAGTAACTAAGTAATGTTGCTATCATAGTCTTTTGTCTTGGCCTGGTCAGATTCTTCAGAAATAATTTACCAATGTCCTGTTTGACAGGTGAAGGTCTGGCAGCATTCTGGAAGCTGAGTGCTAGAAAGGACTAGACAATCTTAACATCCAACATACATTCACTGCAAGTCCTTACATTTTTGTCTTTGCTTTATTCTTTCTCTTTTTGTTGAATTTATTGGGGGTGGCACTGGTTCACAAAATTATACAGGTTTCAGGGGCATCATTCTACAATGCACCATCTGTACACTGTATTGTACGTTCACCACTCCAAGGCAAGTTTCCATCTATTCTTTATTTATGGGGCCTGCCAATGTGACCATTCACCCTGACCACTGTTCCAATGTGCACTGGCTTTGTAGCATTTCATGCCATGTCTGTGTTTGTTGCAAGTCATGGCTGATTTTTCCTATTTTCCATTCTCTGTCTCATTTTCTCAGAATCTGAAGGTATTTTTGTTTATTTGTTTGTTTGTGTCTGTGTCAAGTTTCCTTGGCAAAGGAACATACATATGATCTTAAAATAAAGACAACACTCTGACACTAAGGCAACACACAGAAAAAAATACAAGATTCAAACACCACTGCAAATAACTTCCCCATAGAGGGGAAGTTACCATAAATGTAACATTATTTCTAAGGAACCAACACTGTAATAGAAAAGTAAAAAATAAAGTAAAAATAGACATCCCTACAACTAGGAATAAGAAACACTTATTCCAGGAAACAGACCTCTTTTACTTTTACTGCTTATAATACGCTCTTTATTTTGAGGATGGAGGTCACTTCATCTCCTTTCTTTCTTTCTTTCTTTTTTTTTTTTTTTTAAAGATTTTTATTATTTTTTTAGAGAGAGGGAGGGAGACGTCAATGTATGGTTGCCTTTCACCTGCCTCCAGCTACAGACCTGGCTAGAGACCTGGCTTGCAACCTGGTTATGTGCCCTGGCTGGGAATCGAACCAGTGACCACTGGGTTCGCAGGTCGGCTCCTTATCCACTGCCAGGGCCCATCTTTCTTTTTAAGTACCAATTTGACCATTCACACAACCTCACTCAGCAAATTGGACAGGATACAGATTTGGTTTGCTAAGGAGCTTTAACAAGTTCTATTCCCTGAAATTAACAGTGATTAGTTACCCCAAGCACAGAACATAAGAAGTGATTTTCTCACATTGGCTGAGAATACCATGGCTAGCCCTCAGCCACTGCCTGCAGCCTCCCTGGCTCCCCTGCAGCCCAAATAGAGCATATTATTCACTCTGTTAAGGCCATTATTTTAAGTAGGCACCCCAGACTCAATATGCCTGATCTGTCAGTTAGAAATTTTATGTCTAATTTTGTTCAGAGAATAAATTCCACCCGTCCCCCACTTTTTTTTTGCCTATGTGGGAGGAGAGGAAGCTACCTGGTGTGTGGAGTGGTGGAAGAAATGTGAGGATGCAATCTTTCCTAAACAGGCTGATAATCAATGATCCTTATTTTAGCATTTCCACTTCCAGAAGTATCTGTTGCCACCATTTCCTGTGTCTTTAGGAGACTTAAGGGTTTTTATAGGGTTGGCTTTTTACCTTTTTCCATCAGTAGCTTTGAAGTCAGTATTCTTCCAAACTGCTAATTTACCTCATTTCTCCATCTGCTTTCCTGCTTCCAAAATTTTGTTGCTGCTGTTTCCTTATCCATTCTCACTTAAGAGTTTATGGTTAAATAAAATCCAACAAAGCTATTATTACTGTAGTGACGTTTCAGGGAAAAAAAGCTAAAATAAAGACAAGTGTACAATGACTATCACCACTGGAAGCCACTTCTTTTTCTATTGTTATTTGGTCCTATTGTTATTTCTCTTCTGCTGACATGTCTTCATGTCCCAGCATCAAGGACCAGCCTACACACAGATGACAAATCCTTGCTTTGTTCTGACAATACAACTCACTTTATTGCAATTTTATTATTATCTTGCTTTGCCATGAGTCTATGAGAAGGAGCTCTCAATGGGCCTCAGTATCTGTTCTCCTTACCTTCCATGAGTAACACAAATCCATGAGTGCTAGCTGGCACACAGGAACTCATACAGAGATACAAAACTATACTCTCCAGATCTCTTGCAGTTAGTTTTGCTTATGTCACTAAGTTTGGGTCACTGGGACGTGAGAAGTTATATGTGCCATCTGAGGTTCATCTCCTTATGGTAGCCTTTGCCCTAGGCTTCCCTTTTCTCCTTCCTGCTTGCAGGGAAACGGCACTGACTGGAGAACCCTGGAAACAGATGTGGAAGCAGAGCCACCTTAATAGCCCAGAACTGCTCATTCTGGATTATGGTTATAGGTGAGAGAAACAAAGTTCTACATTATTTCAGTTACCATATTTGGGAAGTCCATTTCTTATAGCAATATAGTCTGTAATCTATGCAGTTTAGATAGTATAAACCTTCGATGTGAGACTGTCTTATTTATCTTTATATCTAGACCCTAACATACAACTAAGCTAAATCAATGCATGGATTTCCACAAGTACGTTATTGTCCTGGTTGATTTTTATTTCCCCAGAAAAAAAAAATTGGGCAGCATTTAAGGACTGGAAAGCTACGTTATTTTATAGCACTTTTGAAATTTTAGGACGCCACAGCCAGTATTTACCTGTAGCTTTGCCAAACACCCAACACTTTCCCTTGTCTAACAAGGCAAAATACTTCGTACAAGTTTCTCGTGGCAGTGTTCGTTCCTATTACTAGGTGCAGCAGTGCGGCCCTGAACGCTGTGTGAAGGGGAGCGCTGAGTGTCATTGCAGCCACAGGTGTTTGCTGTCAGTTCTCAGTACAGCTTTTATTGCGTAAAGCCATTTCTCCTTTTGTCTTCTGATTATAGCAGTAAAACAATGGTTTGAATGGACACAGTAATGAACTCTCCAGAGACAGGAGCAGGAGTGGGATGGTGCAAACAGAATACTTTTCAGGATGGAAACTATACAACGTGTTAATAATGCTCTTGAACAGGAAAGGAGGTCCGAGGCACCAGGAAGAGCCGTGAACAAACAACCCACTAATGAATTATATTACTTTCCTGGGGCAAGTCAAAGCCTTTCTGGACATTAATTATATTAATTGTAAAATGAGACTGTTAGATCACCTGTTGGTTCCTTCCCAGTCCTATGGCTGTAGTTACTTACCTACCACAACAGCCAGAACTCTGACAACACTATGGTTAACCTCTGCAGCTTCTTTCACGAGTCTCTTCCCCTCATTTTCTTGGACTTTGCTTTTAATTCTTCTATAATGAATATTCTTCATCTCCGATAGTCCTCTGCTATAAAATTACTTCTCCACTTTTAGCTTCTTTTTTAAGAGTCTATTCATCTATTCTATCAATTCTATGTCACCTTATATTTGCTTCATTAACTTTTGCTCTCCTTATCCCATGACCTTTCTGTAGCCCTTTTATATCTACAAAATCTAAAATTATTAAGTTTCATTCATTTGCTTCTTTATCTTTCTTCTAGTTTTCACAGTGATTTTAATTAGAAGGTTTTGTGCTAAAACAAGTGCTAATGATATTGCATGACTGATGTGAAAGCGGCTTGTCAGGCAATACGATAAATCTTTTAATTTTGAATGAGGGGACAAAAATCAAGGGCCTATATACCCTGAAATACAATAATTGTTTTAAAAGGGAGACCTGATGAAATCATCCAGCAAAAGACAGAGAATAAATTATTGGAGAGAAGAAAATGAGAGGTTTAAAAATATATCCCTAAAATTTAAAGATATGCTATGCTTTTTCTTTGAAATACTGGTTCCTCAAGTGCTTTTATCTCTCTCTGTCTCTGTCTTTATCTCTACCTACTGGTTCCTAAAATGCTTTATGTAAAATTATTCTGGTTTGGGAAACACAGTATCTCCTTGGGGATTCACAATGTGTATTAGTGTATTCTGTTAAAAGCTCAGAAAAACCCTGCAACAACCCAACGTTTCCAAAATCATTTGATCAAGAAACTCATTTTTCAAATTACACTTATTTAAAAAAATGAAAAAAACAAAACCAAGTTGGATTACACCTATTTCTATCATTCTGAAAAATGCTACTCTGCAGAAAAATGATGAGCAATGCCTAGAATTTGAGAATCTACAACTTTTCTTCATAATGCCTTCCTTATAGCCAGGTTCTCTTATAGGGTTCAGTTTGGGCCACACAGTATTTCTTTTGTATTTCTGAGGTAAGAGTCTTATTAAGGCTATTCTTCAGCATCATTTAGTATTTGAGGCTATAGCACATTAAATCTCATAAAAAGGAAATACACTTGGAAAACTAAAGAAGCATAAGAAAAACCACTTTTAACATTTCTAGTATCGGAAAGATAACTTAAAAGAGATTATGACCAATTATTCAAAAAGTAGAAACAGATAGGCATTGAGAAAGATCACATTTTGCTGTGAAAAGACATGATGACCTTTTGGGTGTGGCTTTATCAAGACCTTTCTCCTGTTAACTTCGGTTGTACTTCCCTGTTAGTGAAGTACAAACAAGCCTAAGAGAGGTCTCTGTTCCCTCACCTCAATATTTTTTTGGGATTGAGATATTTTTGATGGCTTCTTTATACCCTAGCATTTGGTAACAGTAGATAGTCTTATTAAAGTCTTACTGCTGTTAATACAGTACTTTGATTTAGCAAGGTGTTCCTAAATTAAAAATGGATCATTAACAAAGAAAGGAAGATAGGAAAAAAACTTCACTACATTTCAAGAATGTTTAAGGGAACGCTTAAGATTTTAAACTAAACTAAAATAATATGCCAGCTATCCATCAACATTTACTCAGTCATGCTCAAATACAGAACTATTATGTGTATTTTGAAACTCTTTCATAGGTTAAACCAAAAATTCACTTTTTTTTTAAAACATATTTTATTTATTATTTTTAGAGAGAGGGGGAGGGAGAGAATCAGAGAGGGAGAGAAACATCAGTGTATGGTTGCCTTTCACCTGCCTCCAGCTACAGACCTGGCTGGAGACCTGGCTTGCAACCTGGTTCCGCGCCCTGGCTGGGAATCGAACCAGAGAACTTTGGGTTCGTAGGCTGGCGCCTTATCCACTGTGCTACCACCCAGGGCAAAAAAAATCACTTTTAAAACATACATCGACCTCTTTCACATTTTTCTGGAACTCCAGTAGGTCAAAATAGTATTTGAACAAAAAGCGATTTCTCTCAGAAAACAATGATTTTTCCCCCCCCATACTAAATGTTTCGAGATAAACCAGGTAGACTGTGTGGGGTGGCATTATTTGTTTGTTTGCTTATGTATTTATTTTTTATTATTGATTGATTTTAGAGAAAGAGGAAGGGGGGAGAGAACGTTGATTAGTTGTTCCAGTTATTTAGACATTCATTATATGTTTCTTCTTAAAAAATGTTTTTTTTTTCTTTTAATTTTATTGTTGTTGTATTACATCCATCCCTTTTTTTCTCCCCTCTGTCCCCCTCCCCACCCACCCTTTCCCCCCAAAGTCAATCCCACCTGTTGTCCATGTCCATGGTTCCTTTATACTAGGTTCTTATCTAAGCTGCTCCCCTTCTTTGTCTCTGCCTCCCCCGTCCCCCCTACCCCTTTCCTCCTTTAAAAAATGTTTTATGTATGTACTTATTTATTTATTAAAGCTTTTATTTATTATTTTTAGAGAGAGAGGAAGAGAGAGACAAAGAGGGAGAAAGACATCAATGTATGGTTGCCTTTTACCTGCCTCCAGCCACAAACCTGGCTGGAGACATGGCTTGCAATCTGGTTATTTGTGCCCTGGCTGGGAATTGAGCCGCCAACCTTTGGGTTTGCAGGCCGGCACCTTATCCACTGTGCCACCTGCCAGAACTATGTATTTATTTTTAGAGAGGGGGAAGGGCAGGAGAAAGAGAGGAAGAGAAATATCAATGTGTGGTTGCTCACATACACCCAACTGAGGACCCAGCCGGCAACCCAGGCATGTGCCCTGACTGGTAATTGAACTGCCGACCCTTTGGTTCACAGGCCAGCACTTAATCCACTAAGCCACACCAGCCAGGGCCTTTTTTTGGAGGGCGGGGAGCAAGTAACAGGTTTATTGAGGGTTTGAGGGTAAGGGCTACTCCCAGACCAACTTGAGGGCCTGTAGGAGCAAGGGAATGGGGACTCCCAGTCCTCCATCCACATGGGCCTGAAGGAGTTTCCATTATTTCTTTCTTCTATATGCCCTGACCGGGGGTTGAACCCACAACCTTGTCAGACTCTGATGTTCTAACCAACTGAGCTACCAAGCCAGGGCCTGGTGGGATGGCAATTTTAAAAGTGAACTTCTCTGAATTATATATAATCAGAATTGATGAAAACTTACTGACATTTGGAGACAGATTTATTAGAATCATAAAGTATTGGTTTTGTAAGCATTTCACTTTAGAAAGAATGGGAACATTTTATTAAAGTAACATCTGATGTTCCCTGGTATATGTGTGTACGTGTGCATGTGTGCTTTAGTAGCTCAACTGTCTTTTCCACTGCTTGACGGAGCAGGCTGGAAGAAAGCAGATTGCCTGTAACTTAGGTTAAAAATAAATGGCTCTTACAATTAATGTTTTCAGGTCATTCTAAGACATTCCTCTTTAAACTTTTAAGTAACATGACTATGGAAGGTAAGTTGTTAAGAAATCTTTGTGTTAGCTAAACTGACTGGCAATGGCTGAAAATGTCTTCTCTCTTTCTCTCAGACTGATCAAAGCCTTTCCTTTACGTGAAAACTTTATTGTGGTGATCCAGATGCTCACAATTTCATCTTTAACTTTTCTCCAGCCCTTCCTTTGAAAGCCATGTATGGGGCCAGTATGTCGGCAGAGGTGGCCATCATTGCAGTGTGATGGGAGGAGATCCCCAAACCCATCAGCCACAAATCTATAACTCTGCCAATGGGGAAATGTGGTGGTCATCCTCTTTTAGAATGTATTAAATACTATTGGCAGAATGAGGTGTTTACACTATTATAATTTTGTGTATCTTGGTTTTCCAACTACTTCTTTCTCTAGAGCTAAAATGGAGAATTAAGGAACGGCTTTTTGATTGAGATGTGAGAGGAAGGAAGAAGAGTAGGTCAAAGTCTCACTTCTGAAAACAGAAAGAAAAGTGGGAAAGCCCCCAAAACCCCAGAATGAGCTTTACCTACTTATCAATTTTGCCTACTGCTGGCCCAGGTGCTTCAGAAATTTGGTGTACACTATTAAGTTTACTTTAGGATGTATAATCAACTTTATGTCCATAGCAATGAAGCATTGAAGTTGTGTCTACATATGCTAAGTCAATGGATTTATTGAAGAAAAAAGAACACACAAAAACAATTACAGTTTTTTTTCAAATTACTGGTTGGTTTCTTGACTGTACTGATTAGGCAGTCACTCAAACTGGTCTGAATTGCCTAGTGGACAGTGAAAATTTTTAGAGTATAAAATATGTTTAGCTACATGGGTCATCTTTCCACATTCTGCCTCACTTGTTAGAAATGATGCTGGCTCATACCCACGTACAATTTTACTCTGAAACACCATAAAATAGACACCTTTAGGGGTGACTACTCAGTTCCTTCTTCTGTGAATTTCTCTTTCCCAAAAGGTAGACTGTCTCAGATTCATTTGCATTGTATCTATACATAATACATACCTAATATATTTGTGTTATAATAGATTTGTATTATACTGTATATAAGTAAATCTTAATAAGTGACTGTGGGGGAGCTGATTCATTGGTCAAGTAGCCAATGAGATATTTTCTTTTAAGAAATTGAATAAAATGCTCAGAGATTGAGAGGGTTGGGAGCCAACAAAGTTGGAGAATGAAAATAAACTAACTCTGGTTGATGGCACAGTGGATAAGGCACCAGCCTGTGAACCCCAAGGTTGCTGGTTCAATTCCCAGCTAGGGCACATAACCAGGTTGCAAACAAGGTCTCCAGCCAGGTCCATAGCTGGAGGCAGGTGAAAGGCAACCATACATTGATGTTTCTCTTCTTCTTTGCCTCTCTCCCTTCCCCTCTCTCTGGAAATAATAAGTAAAATCTTAAAAAAAGAAAAGAAAAGAAACTAGAGGGAAAATCCACACACTCTTATTGCTGGAGTTTCTGTACTTTCAGATACCTTTGTAATCAGTCAGTTTTTTTTTTTTTTTTTTAATGAGGTCTGTATTATTTATAATTTATCCCTTATTATCTAAACTAATTTTGCTAGGCTCTGGCCAATGTGGCTCAGTTGGTTGGAGCATTGTGGCACAACCAAAAGTTTGAGGTTTCAATTCTGGTTGGGGCACATACCTAGGCTGCAGTTCAATTCCCAATCTGGATGAGTGTGCATATGAGCCGGGGGTCCACACACCCATGATCCCTGGTCCTGATGTGCATGATCCCAGGTGAGGGGATCCAGTTGCCCATCCCTAGGCACATATGGGAGACAACTAATCAATGCTTCTCTTTTGCATGGATGTTTCTCTTGAGATCTACCTTTCTTTCTCTCTCTCTCTCTCTCTCTCTCTCTAAAGCAATGACCAAAAAAAAAAAAAAAAAAAAGCCTTTGGGTAAGAATAAAATAAATCGGTTAGATTTTTGTTACTTAATACACATAACAACTTAATTTTAATCAAGATATATCATCTGGTTTCTCAATATAAAAATATAGCCTAGCTTTCTATTGTTTCTAATAACTTGGAATTACAGTAGACTGCAATGATAATGATACTTAATTATGGACAAGCTCTGCTTTGTTACTTATGCAATTATGAACCTGCCAATCCAGGATCATAAAATCTTTTCTTATATTGAAGACTGTGAACAACAGTAAAGAGGGTAGGCATCAAATGTGGTCCCTTAAAAGTAAAACAAAACTATTTAGTTTAGGCATTTAAAAATGTCTCTTAAGGAGAAATAGAAAATATTCACATTGTTTACTTTTAAAAATCAGAGCAGAAAACATAAAGTAAACCACCTTTAAACACTAACTTCATATTTGAATGGGGTAGAGGGAAAAAGATATCAGGAACCAGAGAGATAAAAAAGGGCAGATAAGCTAAAAATAAATGAGACTAGCAGACATTATAATCAAAAGGAAGAAGAGAAAAAGAAGAGTGAGAGGAAATTATGAGATTATGAGTAGAAACAGACAAAGGAAAAACTAAAACAAGGTGAAGGAGGGTACCACACATGAGGAAGAGAAAGATACAGCATTGAAGAGAAGTTAAAGGAAGAGAGAATTAGAATTCTCTGGGGGTAGAATTAGAGGCCACCCTGAGATGTTTTGTGTGTGTGTGTGTGTGTGGTGGGGAGAGCTGTCCTTTATTTAGCACTTACTTCTTTTAGCCCTTTGCTAAGTTAAGTTTGCTGGTTAACTGATGTCTGCAGGTCTTCCACAGTGCCACACCTCAAAAGTTTAGTACTTCTGCTCAAAAAGCATGAGTAAAGCAACTCATTAAGGCAGTGTCTCTCAAATTAATCCTTCTTGGAACACTAATTATCATAGATTTCTATATTTCAAAAATTGTCCCTCAAATAAATTTGGGAAATGTAGTTTAATCAAAGTTAAACAGATTTCTTTGCCACAGTACTTCTTAGAGCCTTCATGGTATGTTTCTAAGACAGTGCTGTATGGAATATAGGGATTTCCAAATTTCCTTGATTATGGAACCCATTTTTTGAAAAAAAGATTTTACTTACCTGTTTTTAAAGACTAGTGAAGCCCTGGCTGGTAGCACAATGGATAAGGTGCCGGCCTGCGAACACAAAGGTCGCAGGTTCGATTCCCCAGCCAGGGCACATAACCAGGTTGCAAACCAGGTCTCTAGTCAGGTCAAATAATGAAATAAAATCTTAAAAAAAAAAAAAAAAAAAAAAAAAAGACTAGTGAAAAGAGGGAGAGAAACATCAATTAGTTACCTCTTGCACACACTCTGACTGGGAACTAAACCCATAAGCCAGGCATATGCCCTGACCAGGAATTGAACTAGCAACCTTTGGCTTTGCAGGACAATGCCAAACCAACTAAGCCACACTGGTCAGGGCACAGAACCCATTTAAAAAAGTGAATCCCAAGGAATGAGTGTTCTGCAGAACATGCTTTGAAAAGCACTGCATTAGGAGGACAGTGTTCTCTAAGCTTTATAACCAGTAGCTGTAACTAGAACACCTCAAAGGTTAGACAGCATGAAAAGAAAAAGGAAAGGCTAAATCTGGTTCAAACTGTCAAAGTTTTCTATTCCCTAAAGGCAACATAGCTAAATCTGTATCTCATTTTATTTTCATATTGTCCTAGTGTTGTTATGGGACAAGCTTGAATCATACTACCTGATATCAAATGACACTACAAGGCCATAATAATCAAAACAGCATGTACCAGCATAAAACCAGACATATAGATCAAAACAGAGTAGAGAGCCCAGAAATAAACCTATGTCTATATGGTCAATTAATATTTGACAAGCGAAGCAACAACATACAATGGGATATAGATAGTTTATTCAATAAATAGTATTAGGAAAATTGGACAGATATATGCAAAAAATGAAACTAGTCAACCTTCTTACATCATGTATAAGAATAAACTAAAAATGGATTAAAGACTTAAATGTTAGACTTGAAACCATAAAAATCCTAGAAGAAAACATAGGCAGTAAAATCTCAAACATTTCTCATAGCAGTATAATTTTTTTCTGATAAATCATCTCAGGCAGGGAAAGAAAAGTAAACAAATGAGATTACATCAAACTAAAAAGATTTTGCACAGCAAGGGAAACCATCAACAAAACGAAAAGACAACCCACTGAATGGGAGAATATATTCATGAATGATATATCCAATAAGGGGTTGATATCCAAATTTTAAAAAGAACTTATAAAACTCAACACCAAAAAAAATTCCAAATAATCCAATTAAAAAATGGGCAAAGGACTTGAAGCTACTTCTCCAAGGACATACATCCCTGGCTAGTGTGGCTCAGGGGATTCAGCACCAGCCTGCAAGCCAAAGTGTCGCCAGTTCAATTCCCAGTCAGGGCATGTGCCTGGGTTGCAGGCTAGGTCCCCAGTTGGGGGGCACATGAGAGGCAACCACACATTGGTGCTTCTCTCCCTCTCTTCCTCCCTTTCTTCCCCTTTCTCTAAAAATAAATAAATAAAACCTAAAAGAAAAGACGTATAGATAGCCAATACATATGAAAAGATGCTATCACCTCACACCTGTCAGAATGGCTATCATGTTAACAGAGATGTGGAGAAAAGGGAGCCCTTGTGCACTGTTGGTAGGCACACAGACTGCTGTAGCCACTGTGAAAAACAGTATGGATTTCCTCAAAAAATTAAAAATAAAACTGCCTTTTGACAAAGTTATCCCACTGGGAATATATCCAAAGAAAACTGAAATACTAGTTCGAAAGAACATAAGCATTCATTGCAGCATTATTTACAATAGCCAAAATTTGGAAGCAGCCCAAGTGCCCGTTGTAGATGAGTGGATAAAAAAGCTTTGGTAACATCATGCAATGGAATACTACTATTTGGCTATAAAAAACCTTTTGTGACAGCATGGATGGACCTGGAGAGTATTATGCTAAGTGAAATAAGCCAGTCAGAGAAAGACAAGTACCATATAATTTCACTTATATGTGGAATCTAATGAATAAAATAAACAAAATAGAAACAGACTCAATGATACAGACAACAGACTAACAGCTGTCAGAGTGGACGGTGGTTGGGAGGAGCTGATTAAAAAAGATGAAAGTACTAAGCAGAGAAAAAACCTCATAGACACAGACAACAGTATGGTGATTACCAGAGGGAAAGGAGGGTGGGGAGAGGTAGAAGAGGATAAAAGGTAATGGAAGTAAACTTGACATGGGTGGTGAACACACAATACAATACAAAGATGATGTATCACCTGAAACCTACATAATTTTTAATATATATAAATATATATATTATACATATGTATAATTATATGTATGTATATGTATAATACATGTATATGTATATATACATATATATAAATACAATAAAATTAAAATGAAGAAAATAAAATATACATTCTTCTTTAAATAAGATTTTAATTTATTTTATTTTTAGAGGGAGAGGATGTGAGGGGGAATGAGAGAGAGAAACATCGATTGCTTACTTCTGGCACACCCCCAACTGAGGACCTGGCCTGCAACCCAGGTGATGTGCCCTGATCTGGAAATTAAATTGGTGAACTTCCAGTTCAAAGGTCAGTGCTTAATCCATTGAGCCACACCGGCCTGGGCTAAAATTATTTTTACATCTGATTCTCTCCATACTTCTAGCCCTTCCGATATTTATCCTTACTGACACTGTGCTAAACAATATTTTCGTTTCCTGCTAGGTTTTCCACTCTGATGATTAAAAATTTGAAGTGGTGATTGCTAGTTTTCTCTGCAGCCCTCACAATGTGAAATCCATCTTCCCCTTTTCCTGGGCGCATGGTGGCCCAGTCTAAGTGTGACCTTGTACCTAATTTCTTCTCAGTGAATTGAGACTTGAAGTGACTGGTACCATGCTAGTCTTCACATGCTTAAAAGGAACATCGCTTGACTTAGATCTTTTCTTTTCCTTCCCCTAAGCTAGAACACAGTGTCCACAAAGATGATTTTGTCCTATGGATAACAGGAAAATGAGAAGAAAGGTACCTGAATGATGGCCTGGAGGAGAGCCACGCCACCACCTTGGACTATTTACCTTTAGACTATTATGTAAGAGAAATAAACTTCTATCTTTAATGAAAGAACTATAAGTTTGACTCTCCTTAATATAGCAATTCAACATTTATCCTCACTAAAACATGGTGCTAATAAAAACTTAGTATTTGAGTGTTATATTACAACTTACAATATGCTCATGAATACATTATTTTTCTAAATCAGTAATTTTCAACCTTTGCATCTATCTCAAGGCATACATAAATTAATTACTAAAATTCTGTGCACATCAAAAATCATACATTTTGCTAATCTGACAAAAAATAGGCATAATTTTGGTTCAGTTACATAAGACAGCTATTGTTGTGTTTGTTGTCAATTTTCCCCTAATTTGACAATCTAAGGGAAACGAGGTCAGTGCCCTTGAATAAATATAGTCAAGTATTGCATGTTTAAAAATTCTTTGGCCCATCAGTTGAAAATCGCAGTTCTAGCCTTCTTCGCTTTTACTTTGTTCCCTTTTTCTCAAGTAGTTATTGTCTGCTAGGATGTTTATATGAACATTGAAAACTAAGGAATAAATAAATTTGTCTATTATATTTTAATAAAACTGGGGGGGAAAACTAAAGCCAATTAGTGAACCAATTACTGGTTCACTAGTTTGTTATTTTGTAACATTTGTCTATGTTTTCAAGCTGCACCCCAAGCTGTCTAAAGAAGTTCATTTTTGTTAGTTTATAACTAATCACTAATAAACCACCAAATATAAAATTTCTCTAATTTCTAATGGTATAATTTATGAATGACAGAAATATATTATGCCTTTGTGAACTCTAGTCTCTTTCTAAGAAATAAATGTTTCTTAGGGATAGCTACTATTCAAAGTAAGTATCAGTATTTTCTTGAAGAAAGATACAAAATGATTTAACAGAATGTTTTACTGGCAATTTCATGGTGAAACATTCTGCTAAATGAGAAATCATGTAATTAGAGGCAGCTACTGAAATATGTACTGGTATGTATGAAGGGGATCCCCCCCCAAACCGGAATATCTTCTGAAGGGCGGGCCCCTTATAGAACAGGCTTCCCCACTAGGTGAGAGTTCTAAGCACCCATCTGTGTCAGTGCACCTGCTTGTGCTGTTGTGAGAGGCGGTGTTCGGCCTCAATGAAATTTTTTGAAGACTCTTTCAACGTGTTTGCCCATTTCACTAAGGGTGATTTATGAGTGCACCTGCCCACACTGCTCTGAGTGTTCGGTTTTTGACCAAAAACAGCATGACCCCTGTGCCCCACCCTCCCTATTCACCCAATCTCACCCTGAGAGACTTTTTGATTCTCTGGATGAAAAAAATCCTCAAAGGGAAACATTTTACTTATAGGAAAGAAGTGAAACAAACAAACAAACAAACAAACAAAAAATGGCAGAAGCACTAAACGGCATCAAAATTGACAAGTTCAAAAACTGCTTTAGCAGTGGAATGAATGTCTCAATAGGTGTAATGCATCAAATAGTACTTTGAAGGTGACTGAAGTTTAAGCATGTAAGAACAAATACACATTTTTTAATAAATAAGTTTTGGATTTTTTTGAGTCTCTCCTCTGGTAAAGAACTAGACAAAAATAAAATGACTTGTTGTCAGTAGATATTTCTTTACATGTCTGCATTATTATGGTAGTCACTGTCTGGTTTTAATAATATATATAAAATGAATTATTATTTACATCCTTCTTAAAGGTAGTGATCTATTTAGCAGAAAGGTCTTAAGATCTATCCAATTATCCTTTACTCTCTTGTCAATAAGTTCAGAGGCTACTTTCAAGGAAACAATTAGATACAATAAGACTTAATTACTCCTATTTCTTGCAGTTGCAATTCACAGTAGAAACTAGAAGTTTAAAGCATAAAAAACATGTTTTTTGTTTGTTTGTTTTTAAAATTTTATTGTTGTTGTATTACATCCATCCTAAAAAACATGTTTTTATTATATTCACTTTAGAGGTGTGGAACAAGAGCTATTAGTAAATGCTTTTTTCCTTGACCCTGATATATCTTAGAATTCATCTCTGGTTGTGATCACAAGGAATTTGCAATCCACCTTATAATGGTAAAACTGCAAAGAATCTTAGAGATCACAATGGCTCCTTCATATCACAGATGAGGAACCAGAGGTTTGAAAATTACTATTATTATTTTTTAAGATTTTACTTATTATTTTTAGAGAGAAGGGAAGGGAAAGAGGGAGAGAGACATCAATGTATGATTGCTTTTCACCTGCCTCCAGCTATGGACCTGGTTTGCAACCTGGTCATGTGCCCTAGCTGGGAATCGAACCAGCAACCTTTGGGTTTGCAGGCTGGTGCCTTATCCACTGTGCCACCAGCCAGGGCTTATTTTTATTATTTTTAAAAGATTTTATTTTTTATTATTTTTTAGAGAGGGGAAGAGAGAGAGGCAGAGAGGATAGAAACATCAATGTATGGTTGCCTTTCACCTGCCTCCAGCTACAAACCTGACTGGAAACTTGGCTTACAACCTGGTTATATGCCCTGGCTGGGAATCGAACCAGCGACCTTTGGGTTCACAGGCCGGCACTTATCCATTGTGCCACCAGCTAGGGCTCTTGAAAATTATTTTAATTAAAGGCAGCTTCTTGAGGAAAAAAATTCTTCATGAAATTCTAGGTATTGTATAATTCAAATCAATAATGTTTAACACATTTTGAAGGGGTGGTCTTACCATCTTTCCATTGGGTACGTAGGAAAACTAAGAATAAGCAAGCTAAGCAGTTCACTTACACTCTCTCTATGAATCAGTATCCTAGCTGGGAAAGGAAGCCAAAACTTTACATGTTGGAAAAATCTCACAGAAGTAGGCTGATCTCAAAGAGAACCGGATGCTGACTGAGGGTGAAGAGAGGACAAGTTTGGAAAGTCCCCTCATGGAGTAGCGTGTTTCACAAGCCCAGTTGCAGAAGACTGAAAAACGCTTGCTTATGGATTTGAAATCTTAAGAAACAAACCACCAACCAACCAAACAAACAAAATGGAACACCATAACATATCCGGTTCCTCACCTTCCTCTAAAGTAGTGTCCCTGAATCCCAGAAATTTTAAAATGTGCTTTGTATCTGGTTCAGGATTAAATATCCAGGAAATACTTACGATTTACACTTCATTTTTATTTACATGAACCACTTTTGTGAAATCCTCTCAGAGTCTTAGCAAACATTTGGACCGAGGCTACTCATTTGAATCCCTCCTTCTGTTTAGAAATGCATATTCTGATGTATCATCACCCTGGACCATTGAGTACCCATTATAAAAAAAAAAGAATAAATAAAAGTTCTCAACAAACCTCAGTACAGCTCTTTTCCCCACCAAACCACCAATGACCACAAACTTATAGAGATCTCAACCTTCAAAAATCAAAACAAAACAAAAAACCCTCAGCTGTGCCAGTGTCCCTGATTTACATATCGTTGTTGTACAAGACACATTCCCACGGGTCACGTCCCAGTATTTCTGATGACCACATCGGTGCTCTGAGGTGTTCCAACCATTACCGCATCCATCTCCCTCTGAACGATGCTCTATGAGCTCATGCAGTAACCTGGGCCTCAGCACTGCTTGCAGTGAAGCGAAGCGATCAATCACCAATGCGGGAACCCTACTTTGCAGTTCTCCCGGGCCGCACAGAGGAGAAGCAGCTTGGTGAGAGGAGGAAAAGGGGAGCTCGGAGGAGGGTGTGCACAGCGAGGGACGCTGAGTTTGGGGAGAAGGCAGCAGGGCAGCTGAAGTGTTGGGGACCAAAATACTAGCAGAGGCAGAGTGAGATGGGGAGCACGGGGGTCGGTGAGGGTGACTCCAGTCCAGGCGGGTAAGGAAAGCCAGAAAGGGCGCGTAGGCGATGGGCGCCAAAGAAAGAAGTGAATAATTGCGGAGGAGGAAGTCGCCCCTGGAAGAGGAGGGGCAAAGGGGAAGCAAGAATGGAGTGTTTGCACTTTCAAGAGGGAAGGGCCAGAGAACCTCTCCTGACCAGGGCTCCTGGGGCCGACTCGAGCGGAAGGGGCGGACGGAAGGTCCGTGAGGTTCCCGGGGATCCCAGCGCCAGCGGCCCTACCTGAACCGCTCCTGCCCTGCGGTGTCCCAGAGCTGCAGCTTGATCCTCTTGCCGGGCTCGATCTCCAGCAGGCGGGAGAAGAAGTCCACGCCGACAGTGGGGTCGCAGGCGGGGGAGCGCAGCCCGGGAAAGCGGCCCTGGGTGAAGCGGTGCAGGAGGCACGACTTGCCCACGGTGGAGTCCCCGATCACGATGAGGCGGAACTGGTAGATCCAAATTGTCTCCATCACTCCGTGCCCCGCCCGCACCTGGGCTGCCCCACCCTCCCAACAGCCCTGGGCAAGTTCGACCGCGGGAACTGTCCCTTCAGCACCTCTAGCGCGCCCGCCCGCCGGCTTCCAGCATTTTCCTGCGGCTGCGGCCGCCGCCTGATCCCCGCCCTCTCTGAAGGGAGAGGCGGGGCGGGACCGCAGCAAGGGGGAGGAGGAAACAGGCCGGCTACACGCGGGCTCCCGCCCCAACTTCTGTAAATCACTCTTCCGCAAAGCTCACTGGGTGCCAGTGGGGAAGTGGGTGTGGTGACAGAGCCACAACCAATGAAGATGAAGCAAGGTCTTAACTCCGGGATGGTCGGTCAATGAAAAGTGAGAATCATTTTCTTGCAAATGTCAGGGCGGGTTTGTTAGATTCTGGCTCCGATTTTGGAACTCACAAAAGACGTAATCTGGCTCCCTGCTGTTGTTTATTTAGTAGATTTGACCAGCTCTGTGACCTCCGTTATTTCCTAGATTTCTGAAGATTTTGGTTACAGCTTCCTGGTCTCTAGTCACTTCCGAAATGTTCTAAAGTGAAGGAATTTGAGAGCATGGTCAAAATAAATTTGCAAAGTTATGGATGTTTCTCTAAGGGCTTTGGGTATTGGTCCTGTCACCAGCACCTTTTCCTCACTGCTTTAAGTACCAGAGAAGACTGAGAAAAATGCCAAGAATCATCTCTATTCTTCGGGCCCTCCAGCTCGGGAAAGGAGAGGAGAGAAAAAAGTGAATTATTGAGATCCTCAAAAAGATCCCGTTCTGTAAATAAGAAAAATCCTCATGTGGTCAAGTCAGCTTGTATGGTCAGGGACCTAATAAACAAAGCACACCCGAGTTCTGGTGAGATCTTACTAACTTCCCCTTGCCTTCCTTAAAACTGGAAAATAATGACTTCAAAGTTTATCTTTTAAAGCACTTTTAAAGTATATTTTTGCCAAAATAAAATTTTCTACAATTCCACATTTTTTTCATGCCCACATCTAAACCTGTACTATCATTATTAGCCTTCTTTTCTTGTTTAGGAGGAAGAGGATATGTTTAATGCCCTGCCACCTATGATTTTTGGACATTTTCCCCCAATAGTTGATCTCTGTTTCATAGCATTTATACATCAAATCTCCCCCTTTCCAATTATTTCTACTCCTCAGCCTATACACATACTCGAGTATCCACAATCCTAAAACTCAGCAAAATCTCTCTCCATTATGCCTCTCATTTACAGTTGTGCTTCCTACATTATTCTCCTTTTTAAACATTTGGAAACAACCATCTATTCTTATTTCTCACCCACCAGTTAGAGTTCCTCTCCATGACTAATACACTCCTGAAATTGCTTTGATCAGGTTGCCAGGGGCTTTCTAATATAGCTGTGGCCTCCTGTTGAGTCCTCTCACCCCCATCTCATCTTTCTTGACCTCTTGGTTGCTTTTTGTTGATGAGTGGTTGACCCAGCTTTTAGCCAAAGTTCTTCTAGTCCTTCTCCAGTTACAGATGGCCAAGTGAAAGAGTTCAACCAATGAGAGGTATGGGTGGCTTCTGGCAACACTTCTGTTTTTCTGATAAGAGACTGGCACCTGTACCACCCTTCAGCCTCTCTTCTTTCTTTTTCCTTCCTACCTGGAAAGTCTAACAACCACCTTGTAACCATAAAGACGAAGGGTAGATGCTAAAAATAGTGGTAGAAGGGAGAGGAAGAGCCTAAGTCCCTGATGGACTTGTTGATTTGCTGTAACAGTTTTGGACATCTTATTTTCTGTAAGTGCAGCATGAAAATTCTTATTTCTTGGCTTCCGTAAAAACATTCTTTCCTAGTTTCCTGTTCTTAAACATCTTCACTGACTTCTCTTTCTGTGACCCATTTCTTATATATTGAAATTTCTAAGGGATCCACATTTCCTCCCTTTACCCTTTCTTTTTCTCCTTTCACTTTGAGCTATTTCTGGTAGTTTCATTTGCCCCCTTAGCTCTGGCTGCTTACTCCCTTACCCAAACCATATGACCTCTGCTGAACGTCAGCTCTGTCTTCAGACCCACATTCCCAACTATCTCTCCTCTTAGGTGTTGGGTACACATTTCAGATTAAACAGATTTGTGTTGGTTAGGGGAAACCTCAGTTAGGGGGATACAAAAAGACGAGTGAACTTATAAAGATACAGAAATATTTTTAAGGAATCCACAGCAAGAAATGCAGCTGATATTAGAAAGGGATTGGAACCAGAAAAGGAAAAGCTGTAAGGAACCCATGCATCATATGTCTTTGTCTTTAACATCTGCTTAATACTTGTTTGTCTCTCTCTGCAAACCAGTTGTCCTTGCTGCTTAGTCTATGTAGAAGGCTAAAGTTTCTATAGTTTTCATGTTAGATATCTAGATACACATGGAGACTGACTTCAGTTTCTCTGTGGAGACAGTCTAGTTGTCCCAGTTTTAAACGGGTGTTCATACCAAAATGGAATATGCCGCAGGTCAATCTTTTCGGATGAAGTATATGGGGTATTAGCAATCCTGGAGGCATGCAAGAGACAACTGATTGATGTTTTCTCTCTCACATTGATGTTTCCCTCCCTCTCTTTCTTCATCCCTTCCCTTCTAAAAATAAATACAATCTTAAAAAATAGTTTCTATAATGTCCAAAATGAACTCATCAGCTCTCTTGCCATGTTGTCTTTTCATATATATTTACAGGTTTGTCAGTGGCTTTGGTGTTTATTCTAGCTTCCTAGATAAGTGAGAGCTTGCGGTGTTGAATTTGGAGGCTGAGGGTTTGTGCTGGGTATCCATCCTGGACTCCTCCCTGTCTTTGGGAATATTCAACCAATCATTAAACCCTTTTGCCTTTACCTTATTAATATATCTTTCAGAGTGTCCCACTTCCACTTCTTTGTTCAATCTCATCACTTTAGACTATGCTGCTTAACAGCCTGTGTTAGTTTCCTCGGGCTGCTGTATTGAAGTACCAAAACCAGAGTGGCTTAAAATATAGTTGGCTTTTTGTATATTGTGGGTTCCATATCCACAGAGTCAACCAACCTTAGAACAAAAGTATTCAGATAAAAGAAACTTTACTTTGTGGCTGACATGTACTATGTAATTAGGCCTGGGATGGTTGCATCTGCACTGCATTGAACATATACTATACTGAACATATGTAGATTTGTTTTTCCTTGTCATTATTCCCTAATAATACTGTATAACAACTATTTGCATACAATTTCCATTGTTTTAAGTATTATAATTAATCTAGAGATGATTTAAAGTATACAGGAGGATGTCTGTGTTATATGCAAATATTATGTCATTTTATATAAGGGACTCGAGCATCCTCGAATTTTGGCGTAAGGGCATCCTGGAACCAATACCTTGCAGATATGGAGGGACAACTATAACAGAAACTTATTGTCTCACAGTTCAGGAGGCTAGAAGAACAACTGTCAACATGGTTGGTTCCTTCTGAGGGCTATGCATTTTCCATAGCTTCTGGTGGTTTGCTGGTAACGTTTGGCATTTCTTGGAGTGTAGATATATCAGTCCTTCACCTTCACATGGTATTTCTTGTGTCTCTAAACCTAGTCTTCCCTCTGTGCACCTCTGGGTCTGTTTCCAAGTGTTTTTTATAAGGACATCAGTCATATTCGATTAGGGCCCGTGCTAACAACCTCATCTTAATTTGATCGCCTATCTGTAAAGACTATTTCCAAATAGTAGGACGTCAACATATCTCTTTTTGAAGGATACAATTCAATCTACAATATCCTGCCATTTAGTATCTACATTACTTCCAGAATTAATTTATCAAACACCTTTGATGACTTACCCTAGGATAAAGTCTCAATATCTAATTATGTTACATACGACCAATCATAATGTGGTATTTTTGATCAAAGCAGTAATTCCTCTACATGACATGCTATTCATGTTTTACTTCTTTTCCTCCCAAGCCATTGGGAGGAATTATACCTGTTCACCTGGTCAGCAAATTTCTATTCATGTCACAAGGCACAGAACAAATATTATCTCCCCATTGTAGTCTACCTAAACCATCTATAACATCAAGGAGAATTGAGTTATTTTTCATCTGTGTCCTACAGCAGTTAAGCAAAGAGTACTCTGTGCTTGTCTTCTATAATATATCTCATATTGAATTATAGATATTGGTTTGACCATCGCTCTTCCTAGCTTGTAAGCTCCTCAAGAGAAGAGGGACTTACTAATTCATTGCTATCTCCCTAGCACACACACAGCTAGCACATAGTGGTACTCTATAAATTTTCATTGGGTAGAAATAAACTCTTAACCATAATTCTTCATGAACCTGAACTTCTATATGTATATGTTCAGTGTACACCTAACTTGATGAGCTTCATGATGAACTAAAATGAATTAATTTTATGATTACTAAAATTTAGCTTTGAATAATCCATTAATAACCTTAATTTCAAGTATATTTAGGTATGCATGTTAAGTACAAATAATTTAATATTTTGATTAAAATGTATAATGTGTTATATGTATTTACATAAGTGTAAACTTAGAAAATGAGGCAAGTAAGTAGGGCACATTTAATTTAAGAAAGCTGCTTACCCTGTTAGGATATGTTACTCTATGCTACTATATATTTTTAAAAGAAAGTAAAAATCTGGGAGGAATGGGAAGGAGTATCTAACCTTTTTGTTGTTGTTGTTGTTGATTGATCAGAAGTCAAAAGACCTATGTTAAGGTCCCAGCATTGCCAGTAAATTTGGGGCTTTTTATAGATCATCTACCCTCTCTGAGTTTGTTTTCTCATCTAGACAGTAAAAAGGTTGAGCTGCATCCATGTTTTTTTGAAACTGGAGATAATGCAATCAATTTGGTGAGTAACTACTAGGATTCAAAACAAAACAAAATAACCCTGGCTGGTAGCACAGTGGATAAGGCACTGGTCTGCAAACCCAAAGGTTGCAGGTTCAATTCCCCAGCCAGGGCACATGATCAGGTTGCAAGCTAGGCCTCCAGTTAGGTCCCTGGAAGCAGGTGAAAGTCAACCATACATTGATGTTTCTCTCCCTCTCTGCCTCTCTCCATTCCTCTCTCTCTCTGTGAAATTAATAAATAAAATCCACAAAAAATAAAACCATCAGAGTACATTGTATATAGTAGGGATGTTTGTTTCATAAAATTTGCGTTTTAATGAGATAGGTATATGTGTGAGTGTGAGTGTGTGTACGTGTGTGTGTGCATGCACATGCATGCATGTGCTGTGGGTCAAGATGTAAAATTTATTTCTTTTAGATAGAAGTAAAAAAAAAAAAAAGCCAGTGAGCTAGATGATCTCTAATGCATCTCCTGGCTTTGAAAATTTCTTTAAAATGTTCAGAAATTGTCCATGTGCTCTTTGTGTTTACTACATTAAACACTAAGAAGTGCTTTATATACTTGCTACAGGTATTGCAATATGCAAATGAGAAAACAACAGGAAGAATCTGCTCCTCTGTCAGTCTTCATCACCTTAGTAAATGGAAACACCATATTTTAAAGACTTCGTATGAAAGAAAAATAATTCTGGGTATGGAGAGAAGGGTTTTATCTGTTACAATTTTGTATTTATAAATTGAGTGTTTCATAAGTTTTGGTACTAAAGATTAACTAGATAGTAACTTATATTTAATGTGAAAACTGGATATTTTTCTAGCAGTTCCACCAGGGAATCATGAGATAGTGGGTCCATATGAAGTGATTGAGATCCTTGGTACCCTAAATACCCTGATCCTCACAATTAGAGACAGATTAAACTAGAACCAAACTTCTGATTTCAACTGGTTAACTAGCTTCATCTAACTTTTGTTTAATATCTTATAGGACTGCTTGAGAAAATAGAGCTTTTCCAGAGTTTATAAATAGTGTAGATAAATAATTGCATAAAATAGAAGTTAGCTTGGAATGTATATTCATGCCACTCTTAGTTCTCTAAAAAAAAGTATGATTTATATCTTTACAATTTTTTCCTAAAGAGGACAGGCCATTTAAAGTGAATTAGAAGTCAATTTATACCTTTAGATGTAATAATGATTTTCTAACTTGTATAGGCATTATTTTAATTTTGTTATATTTGTAGTGAGGAGCATCTGAGCATCTGATGGCAATTTCCTCTAGACACTCCTTTGTACTTAAAAGGTAAAACTACAATTCAATTTAAAAATGGGCAAAGAACCTGAAAGTACACTTCTCTAAGGAGGACAAACAGAAGGCCAAAAGACCCATGAAAGGGTGCTCAACTTCATTAGTCAGCAGAGAGATGCAATTAAAACCATAATGAGAAAACATCTCACACTGGTCAGAATAGCCATCATTAACAAATCAACAAACAAGTGTTGGCGAGGATGTGGATAGAAGGGAACCTTAGTGCATTTTGATGGGAATGCAGACTGGTGCAGCCACTGTGGAAAAGAGTATGAAATTTCCTAAAAAAAAAAAATACTAAACTAAAAATAGAGATGCCTTTGATCTAGTAATCTCACTGTTGGGATTATACCCTAATGTCAGGGTTCCCCTGGGAAGGTGTCAGGACATGGAGCCCCATGCAGGCCAGGCCAAACCTGTAAGACCTGACTGGAAGTCCAGGAAAGCTGGGTGCATACAAGCCTCAGTGCTCTAGCCAGAGGGCCCCTGGGTATGAATCTAGCCTTGGGAATGAATATTCCATATGTCCTTTGAAGTCTGCCCTGTGACCGAAACTTCCTTGACTTGTGCATTGCACTCACAGTAAATGTTAAACCTTAATCCACATGTAATCTTACCTTCCCTAAAATTCTATGGGCCACCTGGAGTTCTTGTCACCACCTTGTCTAACAGAACACAGCCTAAAGGGGATCATCACATTCTTTCTATTGTTATCTAAACTTAACAACTCCCTTTCTTTCAAATACTCTTTTGTGGTAATGATTTGTGGTGTGTACGTGCATCCCCAACCTTGTGTAATCAATAAAAACCTTTGGAGGTGGGCCATCAAGGCCTTTGTCTATCAGACACTGGCTGGCCTTCTCTACCTTAGGATTCATTTTACCTGCGGCACTGAGGGATCTCTGTGGGTCCAGGGTTCCCCATACTTTAAGAACCCAAAAATACCAATTCAAAAGAACCCATGCACCCCAAATGTTCATAGTGTTATTTACAATAGCCAAATGCTGGAAACAACCTCAGTTAAATAAATAAATAAATGGACCAAAAAAATAAGTAGATCAAAAAATTAGTACACTTTCACAATGAAATACTGTGCAGCAGCAAGAAAGAAGAAACTCCTCCCCTAACCCAGCAGCGTCAATGGGAATGGAGAGTATTATGCTAAGTAAAATAAGCCAGAAGGTAAAAGACAAATACCATAGGATCTCACCTGTAAGTGGAACCTAATGAACAAAACAAACAAATAAGCAAAGCAAAAAAGAACCAGAGACATGGAAATAAAGAACAAACTGACAGTGACCAGAGAGGAGAGAGGTGGGGGATAACGGTGGAAATAAGGGGAAGGGTCTAGTTAAGGAATAAGCATAAAGAACCCATGGACATAGTCAACAGGGTGGGGATTGACTGTGGGAACAGGGGTGGGGCAGGGGAGTGCAATGGGGATAACTTGGGACAACTATAATTGAACAATAAAATGAAAAAAAAAAACCCACAAAAAATAATAAAGTCTTAAAAAGTCTGAATATAATAAATAAAGATAGACTTTATAGCCACTGCATTAGTGAAGGCCTTTGTCTTCTCTCAGACCAACATCCAGTTCTACACCTTACCTTTAATACAGTGAACTCCTATAAACATTCAGGAGTTTAAATGATCTGAACAAATATGGGGAAGGAGAAAAAATTCTGAGTTGACAAGTCTTTAAAGTTACAATGGCTGGTGAAAAAATCCTCAATGACTACATTATGTTATTAGTTGGAATAGAGGCTAAGAATAAAGACTACATTGAGTGTAGAAGGATAAAGCTACAGTTCATTTGCATTTCTGAAGTAGTAGTTTGAAGAAATTTTGCCTGCTAAAAAACACTACAATAAACTATGCACATTTATTCAAATGCCGTGTGCATGTGAATCTTAAGACTTTTACGAGCACTGTAGACACAAGTGTTAAATAAAAATCCACAACATGAATAGCAGCATTTTTTTTTTCATGTTATTCTCTGGAATGCCTATTTTGGACTTCTTATATCAGCTACCTGTAGTCTTGTAATTGTCACTGTTTGCCACTAGTGCTTTGGAAGTTGTTCAAGTTACCAAATTCAGGCCCACTCTGCTTTGTACTTATATATATTTAAATCTTTGTATATAAATATATACGAATCTTTGTATATTTATATATGTATATTTATATACAACAATTTAAATATATATAATCTTTGTATATATATTTAAACTGCTTTCTCAACACTATTTGCTCTGATTTTGATCCTTATTCCTTGCCAGAGTTGCTATTGGGTTGGCCAAAAAGTTTGTTTAGTTTTTTTTCCATACTATGATTCTAGTAGTGCTTAGCTGTCTTTAACTTCATTTGAAACAATTTTGTTAGATTGTATTCTGACAGCTGTTATATAAGTGTGCATTAAAAAAAACATCAGAATTGGTGAATTTTTGTGCAGTCATTTTAATAATGAAGATGGAAGAAAATGTGCAATATTTTTGGAGTATTATGCTTTATTATTCCAAGAAAGGTAAAAATGCAACTGAAATGCAATAAAGATTTGTATATTGTATGAAGAAGGTGCTGTGACTGATTGAACATGCCAAAAGTGGTTTGCAAATTTTCTTGGTCCTATTAACATTTTGGCCAAATCATTCTTTGCTGTGGGGCTGTCTTATGCATTGGAAGATGTTTAGCCTCACTCGTGGCCTATATCCACCAGTAGCCAATAGCGTGTGATAACTGGCATATTGAAAATAGCCAAATCAATAAAATTATTAGTAAAAACAAAAAATGCGTTGTTTATGAGAAAAGAAACCTAAACGAGTTTTTTGGCCAGCCCAATAAAACTCGATTCCTTTTGCCTTGCCCACCTCTAAAATATCCATCATATCACTTGAAGAATCTTTCTAATGTGTACAATAATCTAATCATATTATGTGTAGTTCAAACTATTTCAAATCCCACCTGTATGTACACACACATACTGCTTAAAGGATACATTTTAAATTAATTGGGATTGCATGAAAGGTGTTCATTAGTCACCACTGGATTTTCTTTCCTTCTCCTACTTCAATTTGCCCTTTTATGTAATTGTACCATCTCCTGAAGTGCTATGGTCTATTTCAACACCATATACTTTTCATGGCTGAGGATTAGATTAGGTTGTGAGTGACAGACAAAAGAAAAATAATAAAACAAAATGGTTTAAACAAGGTGGAAGTTTATTTCTCTTTAATGTAAAAGAAGTATAAAAAAAGAAGTATAAAGGGGTGTCCAGGACTAATAGGTCAGTTTTCCAAAGGTAGGGACCCAGGCTTTATTTATACTGCTTGGCCATGCTCTCTATGTGGCTTTTACCTCCAAAATATGAATATGATGGCTGCACAAGCACCAGCCATCATATCCATATTCTAGTAAGCCAGAAGAGGAAAGGATGAAGTATGCACCCTCCAGTGAGTGATACTTAGTGAATCCTAGAATTTTAGTGAAAGCTATTAATAGGAGGAACAAATATTTTAGTTGGATTTGAAGTTTTGAGGCTAGGGAGTATGGCATCCCTGCCATCATGAGAACAGAGACAGCCTGGTGGAAGTAGACTCTTAAACCTAGAAAAGAAACTAGGTTCTCTTGATGTCTGATTCCCAGTATCAAACTACAGCTAAAGCAAGATGTACCCTTGGATTTTTAAATTACAGGCTTACCTTGTTTTATTGAGCTTCTCTTTATTATTCTTTGTAGACATTGTATTTTTACAGATGGAAGGTTTGTGGCAACCTTGCATCAAGCAAGTGTATTGGTGCCATTTTCCCAAAAGCATTTTTTTTTTTTTTTAAGATTTTATTTCATTATTCTCAGAAACAGGGGAAGGGAGAGAGGCAGAGAGGGAGTGAAACATCAATGTATGGTTGCGTTTCACCTGCCTCCAGCCACAGACCTGACTGGAGACTTGGTTTGCAACCTGGTTATGTGCCCTGGCTGGGGAATCGAACCTGCAACCTTTAGGTTCGCAGGCCGGCGCCTTATCCACTGTGCTACCAGCCAGGGTTCCAAAAGCATTTTTTACTTTGTATCTCTGTGTATCTTGTTTTGGTAATTCTTACAATATTTCAAACTTTTCATTATTATTATATTTGTTTTTGTCATCTATAATGTTATTATTGTAATTGTTTTGGAGCACCACAAACCATGCCCATTTAAGATAATAAATGTTTGTGCTCTGACTGCTCCACCAACTAGCCATCCCCCCAGCTAACCCCCTTCTCAGGCCTCCCTGTTCTCTGAGACACAACGATACTGAAATGAGGCCAATTAATAACCCTGCAATGGCCTGTAAGTGTTCAAACTTCTTTGTTGTCTTTCTTTATTTAAAGATTTTATTTATTTATTTTTAGAGAGATGGGAAGGGAGAGAGAAAGAGAGGGAGAGAAACATTGGCCTGCAACCCTGGCCTGTGCCCTAGTTAGGAATTGAACCCACCACGTTTTTGTTCCCAGGCCAGCACTCAATCCACTAAGCCACACCAGCCAGTGCCATTGTTGCCTTCTTTTAAGAAATTGCCCCAGCCGCCCTAGCTTTCAGCAACCACCACCCAAATCAACAGCCATCAACATCGAGGCAAAGCTTCATCAGTAAAAATATTCGAATTCACTGAAGGCTCTGTTGATGGCACTTTTTTTTTTTTTTAGCAATAAAGTTTTATTTTTTTTTTAAAGAGATTTTATTTATTTATTTTTAAGAGAGAGGAGGAGGGAGGAAGAGAAGGAAAGAAGCATCAATGTGTGGTTGTCTTTCACACAGCTCCAGCTAGGGACCTGGCCCAAAACCCAGGCATGTGCCCTGACTGGAAATCGAACCTGAGACCCTTTGGTTCACAGGCTGGTACTTAATCCATTGAGCTACACCAGCCAGGGCCATCAATAAAGTATTCTTAAAGTAAGGCAGCTACATTGTTTTTAAGACATGATATTGCATACTTAATGGACTATATAGCATAGTGTAAACATAACTTTTTAAAAAAGATTTTATTAATTATTGTTAGAGATAAGGGCAGGGAGGAAGGAAGAAAGAGAGAGAAACATCCATGTAAGGTTGCCTTTCATCTGCCTTCAGCTAAGGGCCTGGCAGGAGACCTGGCTTGCAACCTGGTATGTGCCCTGACTGGGGAATTGAACCAGTGACCTTTGGGATCACAGGCCAGTACCAATCCACTGAGCCACACCAGCCAGGGCTAAACATAACTTTTATTTGTACTGGGAAACCAAAAATTTCACAGGACTTGTTTTATTGCAATATTTGCTTTATTGTGGTGGTCTGGAAGAGAACCCAGAAATATCTCTGAGATTGTGATTATAAATGCTGGCCATCAAGCCTAATGTGGATAGGAAAGAAAGTAAAGACAGAAAACCCTGATAGGTTGAAGGGGTGGTGGTGGTCCTGGTGATGTCAATGGATGGCTGATCTAAATGAGATGAGGAACGTGGCAGTGTGCTGCTTGAGTAAAGGAGCTGCATGGACAGCAAAGACGTTGAGATGATAGATTTGCCATTTTGGAAGTGGTAGTTTCTGGTGATGACATCTGGAACGTGGGTACACCTTGGGTAGTGTAGATGAAAACGTCCATGGAGATGAGGTGCTCAGGACACTGAGAGGCCAGTGAATTGAATTATTTCACATAAAAGAGTTAGCCAAAAGCATCATGGCTGAGTTTAATTCAGAAGGAACAGATGATAAGAGGCTGAGGTCCAGCTTCCTTCTGGTTTGTTTTTTCCCAATAGATCTGAGCATAAACTAGAAGAATAGATCATTCAGCCAATCTTTCATAAAATATTATTTGTCTTACTTGGACAGGGATTGTGAATTTAATGTTATTCTCACTGCTCGGCACCTGGAATGTAGTTAAAGGTAGAACCATAGCTCTTAATAGACAGCTGGGCTCAGAATAGGATTGACAACCTCTTTTGAAGGCAGAAAATCCTTATAAAGGCATAGAGGTAGGCAAAGGATATGGCCTAGATTTTCCTCAGGCTCTAGTTTGAAATTCACTTTACCCTATAGACAAACAGGTCTTCAAAACCCCAGAGTTCAATATAATAGACCATGTCTTTAGTAAGTTAACCTGGAAAACTTTTAAATTGGATGAAACTAATAACAGCTATCTCAACCATTTGAAGTGAAAATACATGTAGGTAACTGAGTTAATTTGTATAAGTTTAGGAGAGAGGTAAGTTAAACATTGTCACCTGTCTTTCAAGGGTAACAACTTATTTTTAGATTAGTTGACTTTCCGGAAGCATTTCTTGTCTGAAAATAGAGAGGATATCAGTTATTCCAAAATACTGAAAGTGATTTACATTTGAAATAAAGGCTTGTATTTCATTTTAAAAAATTACTATTATTATTCTAATGGTTAGGGGCCTGTAATCTACTCATCCAGCAGTTTCATTAAGGAGCAAAGTTATTAAGAGAGGGATCAGTTTGTCTTTACCTCATTGGAAATTGCTACCTGATTTATTAAGAGACCACTCTACTTATGAACAGGCTATTCACAAATGAAGAAATACAATGGCCATTAAGCTCTGAAAAATGCCTAACCTCACTGGTAATCAAAAAGATGTAAATTAAATCAATGATATGCAGTTTTTACCTATCAAATTGACAGTTTTGCTGAAGGTGACTAACTTGATGATCGATTACTCTAGTTTTTTCTTACCTCACTTTTCCTATCACTGGAAATTAAATGAATCAATAGTCAAGCTATATGAATCATCACAACGAATTTCAAGATTCTTAAGAAAGAAATTTTGTTGGGATTTCTGAACTGTGAAAGTAGAATCAAATTTTCCTCTAGTAACAAACCTAAAACACTTAGAAAATTTTGCTTTACAAATATGTTCAGAAATCAGTATTATTGAGGAAGAGGAAAGAGAAAGAATTGGCTCTCTTCCAATTCTAAGCCTTCTCAGATGCCAGTTATTTCTGATTGGAAGTCCACCAAATAGTATTCAGGACCTATTCACCTCATCAGAGCTAAATGCTTGGGCTCTGATTATTCCTTAAGAAATGATTTAGCTTTTATTACATTTTCTATTAAGCAACATTTCATTAGAAATAGACAACCTGAATGTAGCCAGCATTCTTAGCAATGCATTCATGGAGTTATTGCAAAATATTACCCATTTATTTTTTTGAAAATATAGACACCTGGCATTTTATAAAAGAGTCACCATTATGGACATCCCTAGAGTTAAATATATTGAACTGCATTTTCCTCACATCCTAAGGATCTCAAAATGAAGAAGAAAAAGGGTTTCTTTTTCCCCCAAACCATCTTCTTCTTCTCCTTTTCCAAGATTTTACTTATTATTTCCAGAGAAAGAGGAAGGGAAAGAGGCAGAGAAGGAGAGAAACATCAATATATGGTTGCCTTTCACCTGCCTCCAGGCACGGACCTACCTGGAGACCTGGCTTGCAACCTGGTTATGTGCCCTGGCTGGGGAATCGAACCAGTGACCTTTGGGTTCGCAGGCTGGTGCCTTATCCACTGTGCCACCAGCCAGGGCCCAAACTACCTTCTTAATGAATCTTTGAATGATGGTGGCTGGCCAGTCATTCTTTGAAATCTTTTATGCACATATTTTCAGCCTCATCCTTGGAGGCTTTTGGGGACAGTCAACAGGATGCACAGTGTGGCTGGCTGCTACACTTGTCCCTGACCACATCACCCCACGTACATTTGCAACCCTTTTCCTCTTCTTTTATTCAAACACACCTTCCTCCATCCACACATGTATAGTTTTTAGAGCTGGAAGAGACCTTAAAAATTATCTAATGATAATTTTTAAATTTCTAGTCATTAATTTTTAAATGATGAGTGAAAGCTCATCATTTAAATTAAAAATTTTGCCAAGATGTAATGGCAGTTTCAATGGAATCTCTTGTACAACAGAGACCATATTCCAAAGTAAATCTTCAGGCCAAGATTAAAAAACTTTTAGTGAAGACACCCAAAACTGTTCATTTAACTCATAAACCACTTATATTTAGGGAATATAAAAACCACCTATAAAGAGAATATAAAAAGTCATGGGTGGTTATTGATGAGAGGAGAGTTGAGAAAGCTGGTAGTGCTCTGTGGCTTCCTAGCCCCCTTCCAAGGGATGCCTAACCCATGTGTTATAGGCACAGAAAGAGCCAGAAGGGAAACAAAGGCAGGACCCTCACCATTACAATCTAATAACTTAAAACAGAAGCTAGGAGCAGAGGGAAACATGTCTCACCAGATGACCCAGTAATCCTGAGCCTGGTCTGATAGGGCCGGCAGGCATTCTGAACAACACATGTAAACTGTGATAGTGCAGGATAGGGGAGGCCTTGAAAGTCTGCGTGTGTCATCTCCACTAGCTGGGAAAAGGAAAACCTTGAGACTGTGTATTCATCCCAAGGCCAGAAAGGCAGGAGAGGGTCCAGTCCACAGTGCTCAGAATAAAAGCCCATAAAACAACTTTGATTAACCGTCTACTTTACATCATGCATGCACAATGAACAAATAGAGTCTGGAACAAAATAAGGATTCAGCTAACAGATCACCACACATGCCTAATTTTAGGTAGTTGTGTCACCCCACCCCAAGAATAGCTGGCACCTTCACCCACCAATCAAATTGTAACTTCTTTACCCCCATCCCACCAACTATATATACCTGTATGTCCTCAGAACAAAGACTCATTTTCTTAGCCATGGGGCCTCTGGCCATGCTCTGGGCACTCCTAGCTCTCTGACCACTGGGCTTCTGGCCACCTTAGAGCAAGCTTGCCACCCTGGCCTTTGGCTTCCCTTGTTTTTGCTCTCTGATTCATTGGTAAACTTTGCGTGCACGCTAAAAGGCTCACTGATCTGTAATTCTTTTCTGCATCATGGAGAAGGACCAGGGAGGGTTTCTCCAATAACTCACGGATTGCGGGAGGAGTAGCAAACAACCAGCCAGAACACAGATGCAAGCATTCGTGGCAAGGGGCTGGCAAGTGAAAGCTTCCTAGTGATGTAGGATTTATGAAGAGCCCAGAAGATCTACCAAAGTGCCCAGGAAAGAAAGAGCTGGTTTAAAACCTCTTAGACCAGAAAATGTATTGCCACATCACCACGACAGTGCCAGTTAGGTATGATTTTTTTTTTCTGATTCCCTTTTCACTTTACATGCGCTCAGACCCTAGTGTGGTCAAAACAAAGGATCAGCAGGATGTGGAAGGAGAAGGAACAGCACTAGGTGGTATAGAGGGCAGAAGACTCTTTCCTTCTCTTCCCTGAAGGTAGCCTTCTCACAGAGCAGGCCAGGGCAGCAGTGTGCGTGTGCGTGCGCGTGCGGGAGGGAGGGTGGGAGTAAAAGAGAGTCACAACTTTAGATCAAAGAACAGGAGATTTTTGTTATTGAATTGAGTGTGTGCTGTGTGACTTGGAGTACTACAAGATGGCTAAAAAGTCAAAGGCCTCGTTTTTTATCTGGAGGTGAAGGACAAATTAGTGCCATAGAGTGGATATAATGGGACCCAGGGAATAAAAATTAACTTGAAACTCTCAGTTCGTATTTTTCACCTTTTTTAAGAAAGATTTTATTATTTTTCGAGAGAGGGGAAGGGAGAGAGGCAGAGAGGGAGAGAGACATCAATGCATGGTTGCCTTTCACCTGCCTCCAGCTACAGACCTGGCTGGGGACCTGGCTTGCAACCTGGTTATGTGCCCTGGTTGGGAATCGAACTAGTGACCTTTGGATTTGCAGGCTGGTGTCTTATCCACTGTGCCACCAGCCAGGGCCGTATTTTTTACTTTTTAAATAAGATTTTATTTTTTTACTTTTAGAGAGAGAGAGGAAGGGAGTGAGAAAGAAAGGGAGAGAAACATCAATGTGTGGTTGCCTTTTGTGTGCTCCCAACTGGGACTTGGCCCACAACCTAGGCATGTGCCCTGACTGGGAATTGAACAGAAGACTCTTTAGTTCTCAGGCTGGTGCTCAATCCACTGAGCCACACCAGCCAGGGGTCAGTCCTTATATTTTTTTTGTGTATGTACATCACACTGTACTATAGCTTTGGCTACTCATTTCATGAAAGCTGTTACTACAAAAGGCACTTCATTGTAACATAGGTGATTTTAAAAGAAACATGTCACTGGGTGGCATGGACTATTAGTATATCATCTTTTTTTTTTAAAAAAAAATATTTTATTCATTATTTTTAGAGAGAAGGGCAGGGAGGGAGGAAGAAAGGGAGAGAAACATCAATGTGTGGTTGCTTTTCACCTGCCTCCAGCTATGGACCTGGCTGGAGACCTGGCTTGCAACCTGGTCGTGTGCCCTGGCTGGGAATCGAACCAGCGACCTTTGGGTTCACAGGCCAGCGACCTTTGGGTTCACAGGCCAGCGCCTATCTGCTGAGCCACCAGCCAGGGCCCAGTATTCCATCTTCCAATCGTAACAGATTCCCACTCCTGTCAGTTAACTCCAGGTCACATAATCCCAGATCCTTCCTTGAATGTCTGTTGCCTACAAATCCTTTTGGGTTCAGATAGACAACAGAAATCACTCTGGTTATTTATTTTCTAAGTTTTAAAAAAGTATATTTTATTGATTATGCTATTACAATTGTTTGAATTGTTTTCCCCTTACCTCTTTCCTCCCAGTACCACCCTTCCCTCCAGCAATTCCACCTATCTTAGTTCATGTCCATGGGTCATTCATGTAAGTTCTTTGGCTTCACCCTTTTCTATACTATTCTAAATATCCACTTGTCTATCTTGTTCCTACCATTTATGCTTCTTAAACCTGCACCGTTTCTCCCTCTCTTCCTCCCCTTCCCAGCTAATAATTCTCCAAATGATCTCCCTAACTATGATTTTGTTCATGTTCTGGTTATTTGCTCAGTTTGTTTTTGTTTTTCAGATTCAGTTGTCGATAGTTGTGAGTTTGTTCCATTTTAATGTTGATACTTTTGATTTTCTTTTTCTTAAATAAGTCTCTTTAACATTTCATATAATAATGACTTGGTGATGATGAACTCCTTTAGCTTTACCTTGTCTGGGAAGTATTTTATCTGCCCTTCCATTCTAAATGATAGCTTTGCTAGAGAGAGTAATCTTGGTTTTTGGCCCTTGCTTTTCATTACTTTGAATACTTCTTGCCAGTCCCTTCTTGCCTGAAAAGTTTCTTTTGAGAAATCAGCTGATAGTCTTATGGGAACTCCTTTGTAGGTAACTCTCTTCAGTACTCTTGCTCTTTAAAATTCCCTTTTTATCTTTAACCTTTGGCATTTTAATTATGATGTGTCTTAGTGTGGTTCTCTTTGGGTACAACTTATTTGAGACTCTCTGTGCTTCCTGGACTTGTATGTCTATTTCCTTCACCAAATTAGGAAACAATTTGATGAAGGAAATATAACTTCATATAACCTTCACTTGTTCCTTTATTTTGTTGCTGTAATCAATCACTTCTCTGAGCATTGTGATTATCAGGGTTTTGAACTCTGCATAGATTGGCTACCTTTGTTTCTTTTCTTTTTTTTCTTTTGGCCACATTTCTTTGCCTCAATTTGACAGTTTTCCTGTGTTTCTGTGTATTGGATAGAGCTGCTTTGACTCTGTGTCTTGGTAGTATGGCTTCATGTAAATGTGGTAGATGTATTGTAGGGTGGCACAGCCTCCCCTATCACCCAAGCTGGATACTTGAGGTGAATCCTTTGTGTGGGATAAGTATACCCTCCTCTTGTAGTTGAGCCTTGGCTTCTATTATCCAATCAATGGGAGGGATTTAAGCAGTCCAGTTAGCTGCAAGGGCTGGCTGTGACCATTGACCACCAACCTCTGACCTCTGTGGAAGATCAGCTCTGCAGGGGAAGGGTGGTGGTGCTCTAACATGGCCTATAGCTGTCCACTAGGTGTGCTGGCCCTGGGGATTTTTTGGTGGTTCAGGCCAAGGTCAGCCCCAACCTGTGTTTTGCCCAGGGCACCCTGCCTGAGCTATAAAGCAATCTGAGATGGTGCTTGGAGATTCCCAGGGGAAGCCAAGTTGTGAATCTAAGCTGTTAGCTGGTAGTTTCAGGCCTTGAGCTCACAGAGGCAGCTGTTGCTTATTTGATAGGATTTAGGAAATTGTGAAGCCTGAGTCAAGACCAGCCATTCACATGGAAAAGCAGCTAGTGTGGGCCTGTAAGTTGTGCAGGAAGAAGTCTCTGGGGATCTCTAAGTCAGGTCAAGCAGAATTAGCCTGGTTGAGGGAGTCTCAGATATGTCACCAACCTGTTGGCTCTGTTGGGGGAAGGCCCCCCAAAGAGGCAATGGCCTCTGTTGACCCCAACGCCAAACACTTCAGTTTTTCCCTGTATACCACTGGTGCCCCACAAGCTGTCACCCCGATGCTGGAGCTCAGGGGGAGTGAGTCTGAGTAGGTGAGTCCATGTGTAGATAAACTGCTTGGGGCTGCAGCATTTTCTTCCACTGACTCAATCACTACAGGTTTTTGCAACCAGAAGTTATGAGGACTTATTTTCCTGGCACAGGAATCCTGAGCTGGGGCTGACTGGTGTGGGGTTGTGACTCCTTATTCCCAAGATATCCCTCTCAAATTTTTACCCACCACATGGGGTTGAGAGATCAACAGGTTTTGTGTCTATACCTGTTACCAGTCTTGAAGGATGTGGTGTCTGTAATGCCATAGTTTTCAGACTTCCATTTGACTTGATTTCTAATGTTTTGGCTGATGGTTGCTCTCTATTTTAGTTGTAATTTTTATGTGGTTGTGTGAGAAGGCAAGCCATGTTTGCCTCTGCTGCCATCTTGACTGGCAGTTCTGCTTTTATTTTTATTAATACTAGATAGAAATTCAGACCTTTAGTGTTTTTGGCTAAAGACTATGGGAAGATAGTATAGCAAATAATTACTTTTTACTTCTAGCCCTTATTTCTAATTGATCCATTACTTTTTTTGTAACTTAATAAAGCTAAGAACAAAGTCCTTTCACATTACTGAATAATTCTTTTAGGTCATATACTAGAAATTGTTATTGTTTTTTAAGGGAAATGCAAGGCTATGGTAGAGCTCCAAAAAGGTTTCCCAAAAGTAGATTAATACTCTGTGCTATTGAATTACTTCTGACCACCAAGGGTTTGAATATGTATAATGTGTCTTAAAACAATGTAATAGTTGATGTACATTGCTTTTGCTATTGCATGATGGAAGCAGTACAATTTAGTGGATAGAGTCCAAGGTTGGGAGTCAGAGTAGCATTCACATTTGGGATCTATTACTAACTAGTATGATTTTGATCACTGGTGTAAGTTATTTAATATATACCTTTGTATTTCTATACATAAAAATAGGCTTTTGGAATTATAAAATAATATTGTATGCTTGTAAGAACAAATGAAATTTGATATTAGTAGATGTTAAGAAATCACTTGTGAGTTACAGACATATTTTGTACTACCTTCCTAAACATCTCGATCTGGATGTCTTAGAGGCACTCCAAACATGAAAGTCTAATGTAAAATTCATTAGTTCCCATTTTAGACCAGCACCTGTCCCTAAATTCTTCTAGAGAAATAAATCATCTTTCATGTAGTTGTTATAGAAACCAGAAATCAGCCTAGATTCCTCCATCCTCTCTATCCATGACATCCAGTCAGTACTAAACCTTGTTGTTTCTATTTCCTAGATCCTTCAAACTCTGTTCCCTCCCATCTGCTCTTTGTTTAGACTCTCATCTTTTGTCTGGACTATTAGAATTTCTTTCCAACTAATGACCCCCCCACCTGCCATCACACATATTAATTGCAGAATGATCTTGACATTTTTGTGCCTCTAGGTATGGCTGCTCTTTATGGAATGTTCCTGCTGACCTTTCTGACTTGCTCATTTACCACATCTCCATATGCTTTCTGTGAGCCAGCCACTCTGTGCATTTGCAGAGGTTTTTCTTTCTTTCTTCTTTTTTTCTTTTCTTTTCTTTTTTTGTCTGTAATGTCCTCTCCACATTCTTGTTTGTCTACCAAACTCCTACTTTTTGAGAAGCTCCCTTTGTCACTTATCAGTTATATCATTCTTGATCCCCTTTTTATCCTTTCAGTGCTATGTCTTGCCTCCCTGCATCAGAACCTCCTTGTTTCTACTTCCATAGCATCTTCTATCCAACTATATCAGGAGACTGTATAACTTTTTTGTTTAAGACCCCAGACTCTGGGTTTGAATGTGTCACTTATTAACTACAATATTGGGCAATTTATATAACTTCTCTAGACCTGTTTTTGGTACCATAAGGTGGGGGTAATAATTTACCCATGGTAAGCACTTAATAATAAGGTACTGTTATTAATGAATTTTATTTATTTATTTACTTATCCTCACTAGAGGATATGTTCATTGACTAGGGAGAGGAAAAGAAAGAGAGAGAGAATTCGGGAATCAAAACCTTAACCTATGTATGTGCCCTGACTGGGTATCAAACCCACAACCATGTGAGCCACCTGGCCAGGGCTATTTTGTTTTATTTTAATTGGTGACTTACATATCCAGTTTCCTCTGTTGCTCATGAGCACCTGAAGTCAGAACTTCCTTAACTAAATATTCAACATTAACTAATCAGTTTTTATGTGCAAATATTCACTCATATAATACTTCCAATGTTCTGTCTGGGTCTAAGTTTGCCTACCTCCCAAATCTATACTATTTTACCAAACAGCATCCTGGTTTTAATATCAACCTCTTTAAATCCAGCCACTAATTTAGTGATTCCATAAAAATTTATTAATAGTATCTTGTTGATAAAATAATTATTTCCAAACATTCTATATTGCTTAATATGCTGTGGAAATGGGATCAAGCCAGTCAGAGTTCAGGGATCCACAACTGAATAGGTTTAAGTATTATTTATATAGGGTTATTGAATAATTAGGATTTAAGCATGTATTTGAATATATTTGGCTTTGTCCATGTGATTACATAATTCTAAATAAGCAATGAAATACATTAATTAAATTAACTTGGTCAATTTATTGACAAAAAACCCCCAATTGGTTGATTCGAGTAGCTAGCACAGGTGATTTATTTCCCATCCATAAATGTCATTAGTGTAGATAATTGCATCTTATCCTTTCTAGAAATGTTGTATTCATTCTTTACTCAAATGTTTGTTACAAATACCTTACTAACCTCCATCTCATTTAAGTCAGCAATGCACATTTAATTTGAAAACATTGTAACACTTATCTTTCTCTTAACATGTTATAACTAATATTGCAGAATTCCTGAAAACAGGTTTCGGTGCCATACTTGCCTTTTTCATTATTGTTATTATTATTATTATATCACAGATTTTCAATATCTTATATTTTCTTGAATAATATTGAGAAATAATCTCCTAGAATAATAATCACTATTGTCATTCATGTTAAATATTTTTATTTCCTGAACTGATATCTATTATGTGTTTTGACCTTCACTATAACCTCTGTCCTTGCCTCTTTTCTATCCTCTAAGAAGTGAGGGCAATTGCGAGGTTGGTTCTGTTTTTCTTTATTTACATTCTGATCCTCAGAAATTTAATTTCATTGTTTCAGCTACCACTTCTAGGCAAAAGAATCCCAGTTGTTTTTCTGTAGTATTGTCTTCTTCATATATCTTAAATGGGGCCAGATGTGATGAAAGCTTAGTTGCTCCTTGAAATCCAGCATGTTTGAAAATTGAACATCTGTTCCTCACAAACTGAATCCTCCTGATCTCTTCTTCTCTGTCGATAGTGCCATCATTCTTTTGGTCACTCTCAAAATCTTCTGTTATCTATTTCTTCTTCTTTCTTGTGAAGAAATCACCAAGTTCCTTAGATTCTATTGATAATAATTTTGTTCTGATTTTTTGCTTTGTATTCCTACCACTACTATGCAAGTGGACCCTGTTACTAAATGTGGTGCTACAATAATTACCTTCTAATGGCTCTCCCTTCAGAATCCTTTCTTTTACACTTATTCTACATGAGGAAGCTCTGTAGTACTGCTCTACTGCTCAAAAAGCCTTTAATGATGGTCCACAGAATGAAACTGGAACTAGTGGACTGAATTTCAAGGCCTTCCACAAATTGGTCCCAATCTACCTACCTTTCTTTCCTTATTTCTTCCTGTTCCTTATCAAGAAATCCCCTCTTAACAGCCTGGCTCTTTTGCTTATTCTTTCATGGTCACACATTATATTCCACTGTTTACATTGCTTCCAAATTCTCTCTTACTTATCACCTATCCAAGGTCCTAACCATAATTTAAAGCTGAGGAACAAAGGGTATTTTTTTTCCCCCAAGAAGTTTTCTCTGAGCCTGGAAACATCTCACCTAATTCTGAATCCCTGTGAAATTTATGGTACTTGATATTTGGTATCTTATTTTGTCAGTTAATTTTTATTTACATTATGTATTTCATCAATAAATTGCTAATTTTTTGATGCCAAGAATGCATATGTATATTAATACATATACTAATGCTTGGAGCCTAACGATTGTATACATTAAACCAAAAATTGGGACAGATGGTCTGTGAAAATGTGCCCTTATGGGGAGAGAGGATGGCTATTTGAATAAGGGCCACTCATGACTTGTGGAAATCCACTCAAATTTTAAACTTTATAACTCCTTTTTGTGGATTCATTGAAGTTTGTTTTCTAACAATTGAGTTTTGCAAGACAGTAAATGTGATGTGATGTTATTTGGCATACGTGAGTTAAAAGTTTAACTTTTATTAATTTTATTTTATCTGATAATGAGAAAAGAAGTAAATCAGAGCATGAAAATCAAATATATTAAACCTCAAAATATTCTTAGGTAATTTGTTTTAACAAGTGTTTGAATTATTTAGCTGTTCTGAATTTATTTGATTTTAATTATTTATAGCAACACACTATAGTGCATTAGTAAATGTCTTGAAGAGTGTTTTGTAAAAGTAGGCAGCATTCCAGTAATAAGAGCACTATAACTCTGCCATTTAATTTTTGCTGACAAGTGGGTTGAGCTTGTGAGGATAATTGTAAGAAACATTAGGGGACAGTGTCTATGTGATTGATACTGGATGGCACTCTAGTTGCCTTTTTATTCTTTGTGCTACTATAGTTTTTCAATATTATCTAAACTATCAGCAGTTCAATAAGACTTTTAGTTCATTCTTGAGCTTAAAATATCATTTTTACATGCACACAATGCTGTATGCCCAAATTATTCAAGTGCTTACCTACTTCCTTTTCAACAACAGTCTTTTAAATGATGTTCCATTACATCCTAAATGTTCACATCACTTCCCTTTTTACTTCTGCTTTTTTTTTCAAAAGCACTTCAGTACTTGAACAATAATGCAATAATGTACAAAGTAGAGTTTATATGGAATAACTATGTAATGAACCTAGCTTCCTTATGCATTTTTCTCCTTACTTTCTTCCCCTTTGACATTTTTAATACAGACACCTGAGTTATTCCGCAATGAGAATGAGATAAGTAAAAGAGCTACAGTAAGGCATTCCCCAAAGTTTGTTGGCTGTGAGAGCAAAACCAGGAAGAATCAGTGAATTAATTTTTATCTCCAGCAGTGATTATCAACCTGTGTTTACTGCTGATAAACATTGTGCTTAGACCATCATTCTAGTGCTTAAATAACCCAGAAACTTGTAACCTTCAGCACCATTGAAGATAGAGAGTCACTGTATTTCACAGATATAAATATTCCAGTTACTGGAAAGATAGAATCTCTTGTGGGACAAGGGCTTTCCTAATTTATGTATTGACTGTTTTGTGTTTCATTTATGTGATAACATCATGGTTTAGTACTTGATCTCCATCCTTCCTAGCACTTGATTTCCTTCCAGTGAGCTTTCTTGGTTAGCAAAGGCTGGAAAGGTAAAAGTTAGATTTCCAGATTCTTTTGTGGCTATGTTAAAAAAAAAACCAAACCCAACTTTTGCATGGATATTTTCAAACATTTACAAAAGTAGAAAATCTAGTATTTTGGACCCTGTGTGTGTCTATGCATCATCCAGCTTCAACATTTTGTCAATCTTGTTCCATCTATCCCCTCCACTTTTTTTTTTTTTTGGAATTTTAAAGATCAAATCTAAGATGTCATTTCTTTGTACCTATAAATATTTCAGAAGACATCTCTAACTGATAAGCACATTAAAAATATTGACAACAGCTAGGTTCTTGCAAGATGTATATGATCAAGATGTGAAAGTTAGAGGTAAGGTAGAGGTCATCTGTCTGCAACTTCTGTTGAGCACGGATGGGGAAATTTTATTTTTGTTTTTGCAATGGCAGTCTAGTGTCTAACTGCTCACTATTGCCCAATAAAAAGTCACTACACTTACTGAAAAGAATGGTCTTTATCATTAAGGAGATATAGAGTTGCTATTAGCAATATAGGGGACACAAAAAATTTTTTTCTGGAATCTAGGAAGTCCTCTGGGTTGCCTCTTATATGCCATGCCAGTAATAAAAATTAATAGAAAACTGAGGTACCAAATGCAGGCAGGACTTCTCAGGATATAAACAATATCTTGTATTTGGATGGCATTGGCCATGTGTCAGCTACTATTCTAAACATTTCACATATATCAGCTCATCTAATGCTCACAATAACTCTATGATGGAGACCCTTTTATTATCTTCATTTTACAGATGAGCATACTGAGTCATGGAGAGATTAAATAACTTGACCAAAGTCACAGAATTAGTAAGTGCCAGAGCTGGGCTTCAAATCCAGAAAACAACCCCGGAGCCAGGCCCTTAACAACTTCTTTTACCAAGTAAGACCCAAACTAGCTGAATTTCTAACTGAAGGCAAAGGGAACATGGATGGATAATGAAGAAGAAAATTATAAATATTAACTCTGGTTTTATGAGATGTAACAGAAATGTGACCTGTAGCAGTAACCCGGAAGTTTTTCCTTTCTGTATTATGTAATAGACACCTTGATGTTTTCTGATTTCAGCTGCAGTTGTTGTGAATAGTTTCCTTGGTAGACAGTTGATTTGCTTGTTGACAGTGTCTTCCTTCAAGGGTCTTTCTCTGTTTTCCTGCTCAGGACTTTCTCTGAGGTTGTGAGAGTTTGCTCAACTTGTGCACAGGGCAGCCCAGGAAGGTAGAGGCATTAACGACCAGGGGCAACCTTCTACTTCTTGGGATTGGAGTTGTTGTATAAGCGCCCTCTTCCATTCTTCAAGAGGGACAACTTGGAGTTGCATTTGATCTGTTCCTTTGTTTGTTGATTTGTTGATGATTGCCATTCTGACAGGTGTGAGGTGGTATCTTACTGTGGTTTTATTTTGCATCTCTCTGATGACTAGTGATGTTGAGCATTCTTTCATATGCCTCTGGGTCCTTTGTATATCTTCCTCAGTGAGTTGTCTGTTCAGGTCCTTTGCCCATTTTTTAATTGGGCTGTCTGTCTCCCTGGTGTTGAGTTGCATTAGTTCTTTATATATTTTGGAGATCAGACCCTTGTCTGAGGTATCATTGGCAAT
>PVIW01006764.1:0-82278 GCA_004026585.1 Noctilio leporinus | reverse complement strand
TAGTTTTTTAAGGAAACCCCATACTGTTTTCCACAGTGGCTGCACTAGCCTGCATTCCCACCAACAGTGTATGAGGGTTCCCTTTGCCCCGCATCCTCGCCAACACTTGTTGTTTGTTGATTTGCTGATGATTGCCATTCTGACAGGTGTGAGGTGGTATCTTAATGCAGTTTTAATTTGCATCTCTCTGATGACTAGCCAATTGATGTTCTTTTACATATCACATCGATGTTTCTCTCCCTCTCTTCCCCTCTCTCTAAAATACATGCATACATAAAACCTTTTTTAAAAAGTCACTTTAAAAAACAACAAACAAAAATATTGGTTACCTGGAATACTTAAGGCACTGTCCTAAGTGTAGCAGAGTAAGTGAAAGTGGTTGTATAAAGCAAAGCATTTATCACCCAGGTGGAGGATGAGATAACCCATGAATGACCATACTACAAAGCAGAGTGGGGTTAAGTGCCTTAGCAGGTACAAGATACAATGAAGGTTCAGAGAAGGAACCCTGCTGAGTCACTGAAGGGTTACCTCCACTCATGAGAAAGATGCCCATCTCATGGATTGCTGTAACATTCATTGCTATGGTTTTCTGTGTGCAGAACAGGAGTGGCAGTAGGGTTGTTCTACCATGGGGGGATTTATAGCAGAGGCCTTTGTTCAGGATGTTGAAGAAGAGATTACTTCTCAATAGAGATTTTATGAGTTTGAACATCTTTCCCAACCCTATCGTTCCACAGTTCTTCTACCTTTATTCTTGACAGAAACTCTCATCCTCTGGACTTCCCAGGGTTTCCAACTTTGTTATATTATAACCACTTGGCAGAAGAAAAGCACAAGCATCAGTAGGCGCAGAGACCTCTAAGGTACCTTCACCCCATGGATCTCCTTTTCATCTCTTCCCATTAGAGACAAAGAGAGTGTCCAAAAGGAAGTGCTCAACCATGTTAAATGTGAAGTCATGAGATGAACATTTAAAAGTATTTTAGTTAAGTGATGGAGCCTTCCGCACCGAGACAATCTATCCAGTGTAGATCTGATTTTCAGGTATGGATTTTTACATGGTATTATAGACTTTAAAGGGGAAACACTCTTTTCTAGAGTTTTTTATATTGTTTCCCTATCACTCTCTTTTTCTTGCTAATGTTTTTCATGTTTTTCTTGCCCAGTTCACCCATTTATTGCTCAAAGCTAAAAATCTCATTTTGACACAACTCCCATAGAAATTGCTCTGTAACAAAGAGAAAGGGAGTAACACAAAGAGCTAAGTGAACTATTTTGGCTGTGACAGGAACTGTATTTGCCTTTTGGCGCTGTTTTCTGACTTTCTTTGTGAGCTTTCTCTTGCTCTGATGGCCCTAGCAGTTTTCTGCGATGAATGGAAACACAGCCACCAGGCATAGATCCACTTGGAGACAAATGGACTCCTGATAGCTCTGGGACGAAATTAGACCTGATAAAACACTGCTTTTCTGGACTTCTCAATTTCTTTAACCCCAGGTTTGGAGGCCAAGGCTAGACCCCATCTAATTTGGAGATTATGGTTATTATTCTGTATTGGCAAATGTAGATAGAGGATACATTTGCTTTTGTTTCTTTCAAACTCATTTGGTGCACTTCAAAAAGTATTTTTGCTATTTTTTTCTTTTTCAAGGTCTCTATGCTGTTTGTCAATATTCTATTTTTCTGTCTATGCACCTAACTGTGATTAATTCTTTCCAATTTTAATAAGACTCTTATAATAGCTTGAGTAGATCTTCAGAGGAAGAGTTTTGGATAATTTCTGCTAGACTTCTGTTTTTTCACAATCTAGGATCTAAGAATATAGAATCACAGAAGCTCGGTTTTGAAAGAAGCTTCAGATGATCTTGTTATAAAAGGTTAATCTGATAGTGTCAGAGGAGAGCAAGGAAAAGAATTTTGACAAATCAGAAAATAAGCAAATGTCAAAATATACATTCTAACATCATATCAACTGAATCAGAGACCAATTGACTCCTACACAGGAATTGAATTAATCAATGAAGTTGTATCAGTATCTGTGACTTCCTTATGGATTTTATCTTAAAGGAGCAGAGAACAATTGTTCTCCCTTCCAAAACCACTTGAGACTTTCTCAAACAAGTAATTTGAAAACTATCTAATGTGTTCTACTATTCCCTATTTTATTTGTTTACGCAGAGTGGGTAATAAATGTTCAGGAAACTGGCACCTTGATGTCAAGTTGCCAAGATATAGTCTCATGGACATTGTCTGGTTTCCTTTTTTTAACACCTTAGGACACCATTGGAGGCCTTCCCAGGTCAAGAGGCACAACCTGGTTGTCTTGATATATGTAGAAAAACAGAGAAGTACAATGAGTCTAACTCCAGGTGAAAACCAAGATGTCACACAATTTAACTTGCATCCCTTTGTTGGTTGGGATAAGAAGAGGAAAGACCAAGAGCCCAGAATGAACCTAACCATGAGGCTTCCTTGCCACAAAGAATCTAAAACCAGCAGCTATAATAGCAAGTGTGCCACAATGCATCCTATAGAAGACCATAAGAAGAAAAGATGAAAAGAAGAAGATGTGAGATTGAAGGGAAAGACATACCAACAGTTGAGAAGGAAGGAAAGCCTGGGAAATGTATTGTATAGTTCTCTCAGATTATTCCAAAGCACAGGGTCTCACCATTCCTCAGCCATCTGTACATTTATGATTAAACTCCGAACACCTAAGGCAGTTTGGTTTAACTCAATATCTCCCGTGTAAGCTATAGAGTCTGGCATGCAACAGGTGCTCAGTAAATACCTGTTACATTACATTTTAGCCCTGAACGTTGTGGCTCTATAGCGCTCAATCTGTCTAATACTGGTCTTGCTGATTAGATCATTATAGGCCATTTCATTCAAATGTTTATTTGATGTTCTTCCTCAAGGCATAGTGCTGTGCTTATTGTTAGTGATTCTCTGAGCTTGGATATAAGTAATGTCAAACATTACAAGTATACCTTTTTTTTTTTTTTTTTTTCAAGTATAAGGCATTCCCTTTCTATTGGCTAACCTCACTTACGGAAGAAAGGAATCTTCCAGGCCAGGAAAGAGTTGAGTAAAGAGGAAGACCTTGGCCTGGAATCTGCCAGAACAGATTATTTTAAAGCATGTCTTTCTTAGAGATTGTCTAAGAGATATTTAAGTAGCAAAGCAATTTAAGGACATGGGCCCTAAAAAGAAAACAACACCTGCTTTGCTGAGCAGTCTAGTCTGGAAACTGCTGAGTTAGCAACACGTTGCATCCTGTGAAAACTTGTGACTTCACTGTGAAAAAGAGAGGGTTTTAATTAAATTGGGTGTTTCTGAGTCTCCCACAGGGAGGTGGGATTTGAGGATGGAGAAGCTGAGAATTTGATCAGGATAAAGGAAGCCTTTTCAGAAATCCTGGAACCCCACTGTGCTTGGTGATGTGCTTCACCCCTCTGTGGCTATATTTTTGCCTTTAGAAGCACTGTTACCATTAGCACCCTTTTGCAGCCAAGCAGGACTAAACCTGGAATGGTGTTCTTGGTCTGTGGCCTGGGATTATCCACACTGTGCTTTTCCAAAGGTTTTCTTTTCTTTTTTTTTTTATGGGTTGTAGGTTTTCAGGAGTGAGAGAGTTCCCTGTGGGGCTCAAGATTTCTTCTTCTTCTTCTTTTCTTTCTTTCTTTCTTTTTTTTTTTTTAATTATGAAAGATGATTTTAAATAGGCATGGTGGGGATTAGTGGACATTTCCTCAAGCCTCAAGTGGATTCTGATATTCAGTACAATTCAGGCAATGCTAATTAAACACTTACTACCTGCAAAGTTTACTGTTCCAATATCCAAGGATATAAAAGGGAAGTTGATGTCCATTATGGACCAAAGGAGTCTGCAAATGAGCACATACTTAACTCTAACATAAATTAGATGGGAAACATTACTATAGCTACAAATGAAGAAAAGTCTGGATTAGAGAAAGATAAATTCTTGCTGATGGAGCTGCAGGAGGTCACAGAAACTTGATCTTAGATATTACCCAGTATTTTCACAGCTAGGGAAAAAGAACGAAAATAAAAATAAAAAAGGCAAAATAAAGGCTTGTTATGGGCAGTGTGCTGTATAGACTGTAAAGGACCATGGACACTGGAATTAGCTGCTTGAATTAAGACCCTGGTTTTGTCCCACTTAGAAACCAGCAGCCTTTAGGCATGTTATGTACTTCTCTGTGGCTTCACATGTAAAGTGAAGATGATGATTGTACCCACTTTAATAGTTTGTTGTAAGGTTTAAGAGTTCATGCAATAGACATCAATATTTAAAACCGTACCATGCATGTAGTAAGAGTTCAGAAAATGCTAGCTATTATTATTATTTAATACCAGTGTTGTTCTAACCTATGTCTTTGGGATTATCTTGCACTACTCCCCACTAGCATATTACTGACTCCTGGCTCTATGGCTCATGTGTAAGTACACATGCCCTTTTCTCTGCTGTCTATGTGGTTTTCTGTGTTTTTCTCCACCCAGAATTTCTCCATCTATCAAAATCCTATCTAATCAATGCCGATCCTAGCCAGATATGATTTCCCGACAAATGTGAGTAACCTTATTACACTTAACAGGCGTCATAGCAAATTTTTGGAAGCTGCCTTTCTGAAACTTGCCACCAACCAAGGCTACTACTGACCCTATGAGGTGATTCATCAGGTCTGGGGAATGTCATGGTTTGCCTTTCCTTTTCCCTAGAGGGAAGCTCATGCACTACAAGGAGGAGAAGATTCATCCTTCTGTTATTTCTAGATTTCCCTGAAGGATGACAGCAACAAGGTCAAGCTGGCCACCTGAGTGTGCCAAGGTTTCACTTAGCCAAATCTAAAGGCCATTGACATCTCTATGATAAGCCAGGACTCAGAGCTCTTAATCACAGCTCCCAAGACCATTTCGGGGCAGCCTATTTAAGGATAGAAAATGGGCTGATTTCCTCAATTTTGAAAATTGTATCACAGATCGAGCCAGAGGGGGGATCCAGCACGGATGAAGGATTTCCCATCAAGGGGTCAACGGAGTCAGTAGCCAACATTGGGTGTAGAGGCAGGCTATTGGCAAGAACCTCTAATACTGGATTTGAAACACAAGAATGAGTGGGAAGAAGCCTTTCCTGTGTTGTGTTTACCTATCAGTCTGGGAACAGATTGGTGATCTGAGGCACATGTTTCCACATCTCACTGTGTCATAGTCCACCACTAACACAGTACATGGCAGAGAGCTTCAGGGCTGAACATGCCTCTTTCCCATTCAGCTCTTAAGTCTGCAGAATTTTAGCTGGGAGTGTGGGGAACGGGAAGGGGTAGAAGGGAAGATCTGGCCCCAGTCACCATGCCATTCCTGAGCTTTGATTAAAGAGGAAAATATTGGCTCTGACATTCTCAATTTGCAAGATCCAAATGTATTTTGACTTTTTAGAAGAACCAAGGGCTCGGGTTTCATGGAACTGATCCTGCTCAGAACTTCTGAGTCAAAACCTAAAGCTGCTCGGCTTCTCAGTAGTTGAATGCACAGCCAGCGCCGTAGCAGTGATATTGCGATGGCTATGAGTTGCACAACAGCATGATGTCAGCCCTCTGATGGGAGCTGGGCTATTGAGCAATGCCCCTTGGAAGTGAGAGGTCATACACAGAAACCTGTCCAACAGTTCTAAGAATTTTATATCTTTAAATGTATTCAATATATTTCTTTATGTGTTGGGACCCAGACTTTCCAAATCCCTGACGAGTCTAATTTTTTTCCAGACATCTCCCTGACTCTCAGATCATGCAGTGACTTTCCAGTTGACAAGCTAAGTTCATTTAAATACCCCACCATAAGACCAGAATAGGGTACTTAAGGTGGGAGAGGAATTTTCCAGTAGGGTCCCTGTTCTTTCTATCTGTTCTTTCCTCTCTCTTTCTTTCTTTTTTTTTTAATGTTAAGATTTTATTTATTATTTTTAGAGAGGGGGGAAGGGAGAAAGGCAGAGAGGGAGAAAAACATTAATGTACAGTTGCCCTTCACCTGCCTTCAGCTACAGACCCGGCTTGCAACCTGGTTATGTGCCCTGGCTGGGAATCGAACCAGTGACCTTTGGGTTGTTCGCAGGCTGGCACCTTATCCACTTAGCCACCAGCCAGGGCTCCTCTCTTTCTTAATGCTTAGTATGGGGTAGCTGAAATCAAGTCCATTCGTGAGGTAAGATGAGTAGACTCAGGTAAGATTTTCTGTGCCCTCATCCCAGCAGGTGGGAGACATGCACTCCATTGTGCTTAGTCAAGGTTGGAGGCACCCTGTTGCTTCATTCCTAAACCCTCCCTCAGGATAAACCTAGCAGAACACTTGGGTGTCTCTTCCTGGCCCTGGGAAGAGATAAGTCATGAACGTGAGCAGATGGTAAGGAGTTGGCTAACAAGATCTAAAGAACTGGGATCCCTCTAGATAATGCTCCCTCTAACATGAAAGAACACTGGTAAGTGTTCAGTAGCAACAGTCTTTGAGATGTGGCCTTTCTTCTATTTGATCTTTTCTTTCAGTCATTATGCTCACTGCTAATAGGTGTTTTCTAAGGAACTACATGTAGGTAATAGTTTGGTAAAGAATCTCCTTCATGAAAAGAACATTTTTTAAACCTTGATATCTCCCATTGTTATGTTTTTTAATACATGGAAACAACTGAAGTATCCTTTGCTGGATGATTGGATAAAGAAGATATATATACAATATATGTATATCTCATGTACTACTCAGCCATAAGAAACGATAAAATACTGCTATTGTAACAACATGGATGGATCTTGAGAACAACAAGCTAAGTGAAATAAGTCAGAAAGTTAAGAACCATATGACTTCAGTCATATGTGGGATATAAAACTGAAAGCAACCAATGAACAAATAAGAAAAACAAATAAACAAAAACTCATAAACACAGACAACAGTATGGTGGTTATCAGAGAGGGGGTTGTAAAGGTAAATGGGTGAAATGTATGGTAACGGAAGATTTGACTTTGGGTGGTGGGCACACAATGCAATATACAGATAATGTATCATAGAATTGTACACTTGAAACCTTATAATCTTATTAACAAAATGGAAAATGACTTTTGTAATAGGGTATGGTGACCATCTTGGGAGCATCTGAGAAGAAAGTTTTGCCCCTTTTGAATTTCTAACATTGATGGTCGATTTTTTCCATATAAAGAAAAGTATGTGTGTGTGTGTGTATGTTTTTTCTAATCTAGAACCTAAGGAGTGATCTTGAGAAGCTGATGAAGTATAAACAAATGTACTTCAACAGCTAAAAACTGAATTCTAAACTCAAATATCTTTTAGGGAAAGTCAGAGAAAACACCTCAAGGAAGAAAAGGTGTCAAATCTAAATATTAACATGCAACAATATTTTGTCAGGAGTTTTTTTCCTTTCATTTCTGTTCAACTACAGGTTTTCAGCTAGCATTAATCTTCTAATCAAAAGGGAACAAATCTATTTATAATTGACATAAATGATAGTCCTATTTATAGTTCTCTTCAGCGTTCCACGTTTCTCCATGGGAGATTTTCCCTGAAACAAAAGCCTACTTTTTGAAGCAACTGTGTTCCAGGGACAGGCTCGATCATTTCTGTTACCCAAGAGATGTATTTAATTAACCTCTTCTCGCTACTAACCGATGGTGGAATAGGAAAGCACTGACCAATAATATAGCTATTACCGCTTCTGCCTTGTAATTTCAGTCCACAAGAAGCATACATGACCCAAAAAGGAATGGCAGTCCCCCAGTCTCTACAGGAAAGTTTGCAAATGACACCTTGGCTAACCCACTTGCAATTTCCAAGTGCTCCCTCACCTAGCACCCTTCAACTCAAAAATATCTCAAATTATCTTTAGAATCCTATAGCTGGCCTTAATTCCCTGAAAAATTTTATGATGGTTCCATAAGTATTATTTCACTTGACATTCAGAAAAATACCTTTTTGGGAGGCAGAGCAGGGCTGATTGGACCCATTTCACAACCCAAAGGCACCCTTTTTTTAACCTATAAAGCCACCTTAGGGTGTTCAGGTCCTCCCACCTCATAGTCAGAGCTCCTTCCGATACCTAATGTTGCCTCTTTGGTAACAAAATGGGTATTACTCAGATATACCCAATTCAGTTCACTGTTGGATTTCTGTGTAACTTGGAAAAATCTCTGCTTTGAGGAATCCTTGTCCTGAAAGAAAAGGTACTAACGGTGCCCATGTTCTCTGCATCAGATCCCATCTGGACTGAGGGATACAGAGGAGCAGGTAGGAGGGGAATCCCATGACTCCAGGCAAGGCTTGGAAGTGAAATTGAATTTGAGTTGGGAAGATTGGCCTGACAACTTCACAAAAGGAGGGGTTCTTTTGTGAGATTTCCATCAACTCAAAGTCAAAGCTGCTTGTTCACATAGTACTCTCTTGGGTAACAGAGCACATCTATACCTCTACCTAGTCAAGGACCCAGAAAGACAAAAGACAAAAGGTGAATGAAGGAGACAAATTTCACCTCATTTTTAAGCATCAGTGAAAAATCTCACAAGACTGTATGTAGGGAGAGGAGAAGGAAAGTTCTTGGTATTTATTTGGAAATTTTTAACTTTGATAATAATTCCTACCTTTGGGTAAGGCTTTTATGTCACACTTTGAAAACATGATAGGTGTTCATTATTATTAGTTATCCACACTTGCTTTCTTATTTCAGCCTTCTCTTGATTTCTAGAACTATTCTGTATACATAGTGGTGCATAAAACATTGCTGAATTGCACTACATTTTAGGAGAGCTGCTTTCTTCATTTTAGCCCATATTTTACAACTGGTCATTTTGACCAAAATCCATTAAGTTTTAGCCAGTTCTGAAGCCACTGAGTTTTAACTCTATAACCTTGTAAGTTGGTGACAGCCTTTCTGCCAGAGCAAACAGGAGTGAGAGCTGTTTCCCCAGCATTCAGCACCTTAAGAAATGGACACTCTTGAATGCAGCTTGCAGAGCTCTTTCTGTTTCATTTTTTCCCAGGGTATTGGAGCTCTACCTGGCTCAGTTCGCTATTTCAGCAGGGGCCCCAGGCATGCATTGATGCCTAAAATTCTGACACTAATTGAGAATATTAAAGAGCTTGCCAATGTTTTTCCTGAGACATGCGATAGTGACTTAATCAGAAGATCATAGACAGCTTCCAAGAAAAGGATCACATTTTATTTAACTAAATTCCCTCAGTAGTTTCCTTTAGATAGGGCATTTGTCACTCTCTACTTGAAATGCCTAAAAGTCCATGGGGGCCTTCTGACTCAGCCATGTCTGCATTTCAAATGAGCTATTATCTTCTTATGGATGTACATTCATAACAAATTAGGCCTGGACAGCCAAAGAAAAATAGATAGCAATTAATTCCATATAGACCTGACCATACTGTGCATATGTGAGATCTCACAGGGATTAATGAGGCAGTCCTCATCTTTGTGGGGCATATAGTCAACTAGATAGTATAAAGCATGAACCCTTGAAACACAATACAGTATAGCTTATAAGTGTTGTAAGAATATGATTGCGATTAAGAGGGAAGAAAGTTGACATCTAATAGGAACTTTCACAGAGGAGGTGACATTTGATAGAAGAGCAGAAGGAAAGTCCAGGAAAAGAAAACATATGGTAGTAAGTCATCTAGGCTGGATGTTGGAATCCAAAGGGCATTTGTAATTTCAAATGCCTATCAGAACCAAGTAAATCATATAAAGAAGTTAAGTGGACCAGAATAAGTTAATAGAGAGTGGTGGGAATTTTGATAGCAGAAAGCATGTGCCAATATAGAGGGGAGGGTATTTTAGTGAATATAGATAGTTTCAAGTTCTATAAAAACACTGTATTTTCCAAACAAAATACTTCTGAAGATTGGATCCAACTTACAGACTTCCAGTTTGTTGAGTTTTGCTGCAGGGAAACATTAGGAAACACAATTGGAGAGTCACGTAGAAGAAGCCTTATATAAAAGGCCTTCCTGTCAAAATAGGGAGTTTCGATTCAATTTACTTAGCCACGGATGGTTACTGAAAGTTGTTTAGAAAAGGGATAAAGTGATTAGAGCTGTGCTTTAGCAAGATTAATCTCATGGGTGGGATGGCAGGTGTCAAGCAACATTGGACACAGAATGGTCATTGAGGAAGCTGTTGCGATAGTTTTGGTGAGATATGAGAAGGACCCAAACAGTGATGGGAATGGCAGGAGACATGAGTAATCTGCCAGTGAACTGGCAACAGCTGTTCTGGATCTTAGTGCAAAAGAAACTACAATGCTACAACTTGCTTTGTCTGAAAAGTGGGGATTGATGGCCTCCACTGTCTTAAACACCCCGAGTGATTGTGTAACTCGTCTATTGGCTGAAAACTCACCCTTTCCTGCTTTATGAGGCCACTGGCCAAAAACTAGACTTGCTCTTGAAGAAATAAGCCTTTGATCATCTCTAAATTATTGAATGTTTGGTTTTTCAGATTTGGGTTCTTTGTTCCTTCGGAGACTTGATTGTTTTTAAAATTCTATCTGAGCTATGTACTTGTTATGTTTGAGGAGAGCTATCAAGTTTCTTAAGGATAAGTGTTATGTCTTGTTCATACGAAACAGCAGTGGCTAGTCTACAGGCTGGGTGATAGTACAAAGGCCATGCATGGCTGTTGAAAAGAATGAAAGAGAAAGGCATATGGTTAATATCCAGAGAGATGTTGCACACATGGGACAGGGTAGTATGGGTCAATCTCTGCTGAGGCCAGATGAGTCTGTAGAGGAATAAAGCAAGCTACAGGAGCACATATCCTACTTGAAAAGCTCTAGCCAATAGCTGCCATTCAGGAATTCTGGCCAGTAATGCTAGATCACCCAATTTTTGAAAATAAATTGTTAATATGATTTCTATTTAAAATCTGTTCATTTTTAATTCCAAAATTAAAAACATATATTGAGTAGACTAAACAAAACTGGAGGCACTCAATGAATGGCATAGACTGAAATAATATTGGGGTAAAATATTCCTATCTGACTCAAGCTTGGGGTTGTAGGATTAATTTTAATGGGTCCCCACATGTTATCATGAAAGGCATAGCTTCACCCTCCCTTGTGTATTGCTTAGCACAGAGCAGGTACCCAACTGATGATGCTATAATTAAATGGGTTAATGGTATAATTTTACCTCCACACATTTTATTAAAGTAATAAAAGAAGAATTCTAATAAAGACACATACAATAAACCACATATCCAGTTGAATTTCTTAAAGGATTTTGGAGATCTCTATGAAACAATGGTAGGTGTTAGTTCTGAAAAGGGTCTTGTCAACACATTCTTTCAGTGGGTAGAGTGCCGAGAAGTCAGATATGTCGTATTAAAATCTGTGGCTTAAGGCTAAACAAATAAAATATGTAATAGCAAGCTAAGTTCAATATCATCTTATCATTGAGTTTAATAGCACCAAGAGGTGGCATGTACTTAAGTTTAAGTAAAACATACATGAGAAAAAAGTGAAAACTCTATGTTTTATTTTCCCCCCTGGAAAATTGTAAAAAGACACCACAATGATCCCACTTCAGAAGTGAAATGTCTTGCTTTATCTTAATGCCATTGTTCCAATGAAAACAGGTTTTGAGACCAATGGGACTAATCACCAAATTTATCAAGTTATTTAGTAGTAAATCACTGAGTAAACTTAAGATCCCCTAACTCCCAAGTTCAAAGCCCTCCCTTTTTTCTAATGTCTTTTAAGGACCAGAAGTTACAAACTGGTCCTCTGTCACTCTTACCTGTCCTGCTGTGGGATAATGTCTTTCTGAAGCCACGTCTTTTAGATAACTTGACATTCATTAATGGGCTCAGGCTGAGGTATGTGCTGAGTTCCAGAACAAGTCTAGTGCAGGCTTTCACCTAGGGAGTCAGCTGTCTCTTTGACAAAACAGTTTGAAAGTTCACCCTTCACCTTCCAATAGGTGACAGAATACCACTTTTCTTAGCCTCAAACCATTCCTTTTGAATTCCAAGAGCAATCCTAATAAAGCTAATCAACTCAGAGTCATAAGAAATACTATCAGAACCTGGCTGAGTGTGACAAAGGAAGCAATTTGATATGCGTAAAACACATTTGTCCACTCAATGCAATTAGAAAAAAAAATTGTAAGGACTCTCTCTTGGCTATTCTTTAAAAAATGTAACTATTGAAAAAGAAATTGGCAAGATCTTAAGAACTGGATTGCAGCTTCTGGCCCCAGTGATGGGGCTGGAAATTGCAGCCACAGCAATTAGGAGTTCCAATTTCCAGTTCACCGAAGGTCAGGCCATGGAGTTATCCTTGGAGTCGTTCTATACTTTCTCTGAGGAAAGGCTCCACCAACTTGTGAGAATTGGGACTCGATGCAGTTGAATCAGCATATACTGTATACTGTTAATGATCAAAAGCATGTTTGGCCCCAACAACATTTTCAAATGTTCAGTGAAAGTTCAGTCCTATTTTGTACCCTCCCTCTTAACGGATAGAGTCACAAATCAACATGTACTTGCTATTTCCTGTAATTCCCTAGACTAGGGGTCCTCAAATCTTAATGCCCAGGCAGATCCTCGGGTTATTTGGTTAAAAGGCAGTTTTTGTATTAATTAGTCCATAGTGGAGTCCTTATTCTGCATTTCTAACAAGCTCTTACGTTGTTTCCGTAGCAAGGCCCTAGATTTGGCTTTATATATGAAACTATATTTTCACTATGTGATGTTGATGGTGCCCCTGAGAACATTTGTTAATCAAAGTAAATTTTTCTCTTATAAACAAAAGACTATTTCTTGCCACAAAACACTTTCCATGGTCTGCAAGAAAATCTTGTTTCTTCTAAGGAATAGAATCTCTGTTCTTCATTACTATTGCTGTTTCTTATTGGGTTGGGCATCAAAATAATTAATATTGATTGAAACCAATCACTTGCTGAAAGACTTTAAGATACTAAGTGATCAGTGCCTACCTTAGAACCAGCCAGAAGCAAATCCTTCTGTGTCTGCAGTTTATACATCATGGTGTTTTCATGCAATATTATTGAACCCTTGTCTGGCTTCTCTGGTAAGGAGTTCCATAATTGCATGCAAAGCACAGGTAATCTACAGAAATGCCAGCCAGATTTGTGGCAGTAATACCTTTTACAAGTCTTATGATTCAAATGACTCAGGGCCCACAAACTGTCTATCTTAAGGTAAGCCTGAAATGATGCCTCTTGTGTTAATGTGTTATGGATCTTCTCAGAATTTATCCCCAAATATCTGTGCCGTATTGGGAGACAAGAATCAGCTGAAAACAAGGAATCTTTGGAGAGCCAAAAACATCTCTACATCAGAGAATGGAGTTATAAGCTGAATGCAATTAGCTGGCAATCATGACTATGCCGAAAACATAATCATCCCCATAATAGGGAACATTTGCTATGCTTGACACACGCATAGTGAAAGAGCTGGATCCATAGGAAGGAACATGCTGAAAATGGTTTCAATATGATCCTGTATTTTCACTCAATACCCATTGATTGAGGATGTCCAGCCAAAAACAATGAGAAAATGAGCCAACAATAGTCTTACCCTTTGGCCATATTATATATAGTTGCAGCTGGAATGTGTTATATGTCTCAGGAATAACAAAGCATCCATATGGAACAAATATTTGGCAGTATGGCAGCTGATGAAACCAGGAAAAATTAGACAAATTATCAATCGCTTGCTCCCAAATTACCCGAAAAAGAAATTAGATCCATTTTCAGTAGCTTTGCTTTCAAATTTCTTCATTCTATGAGTCACCACTACTTTCTGCCAAACTAAATATGCCTATGAACGGCTGGAAACTTTAATGGAAAGAAACATAAAACTCAAAATACGTAGGAAAATTTAAGCTTCTTCATGGAAGACCTTCATGGAAGACTAGCAAGTCAGGAACGTGTGGAGACAGAACTAACGCATCGAAAGTACCTTTTGTTTGGGGTCGTATTTGACGTCAAGTCAAAATGCATACAAACAAAATGCATAAACTTGTCAACTAGCTGACATGACTTAAAGTGAAAACTATCTTTAAAAGATGATTAGTTCATTACTTTTTAAACAAAGTTTCCAATCCATCAAATTATTAAGGTCTATGAAGGTCCATAGTCCTATAGTCAGGTTGGTCCGATTTAAACTTGATGCTATTATTCAATGAGTGGCAGAAATTGGGAGAAAGCATACATGAATGGCTGTTTTCAAAGTCTATTCTGATGGATTATATCAGAAGACTATGACATAGCAGTTTACCATCATGTGAGTTTTAAGGTTAATTGTTAAGTGTTACTGTGCAAAGAGTTCTAGACTGATAATGAGGTGACAGATAGCTTTCTTAGCAGTGTGCTTTGTGCACTAGTGCACATAATGTGTTTTCTGGATGTTGCTTTCCTCATCTGGTAAATGAGAGCACTGAACCAGATTACTCTATATGGTTCTTTCTAGGGCTCCAATTCCCCAATTATGCTCTGGCAAACAGAAACAGAGCAATACTAGAGGTGCTCTCTGAGGGCTGGTACTCCAGTGGTTATGCCTGCCCTGGGGCTTATTTTCCAGGGATATACCATTTGTTGAGTACCTTCCCTTTACTACCCATGCTCCTTTTCATCTGAGTACCTCAGATGAAATAAGTTAGAGAAATTGAGTAGAGGTTCTCTTTCCATAACCACTTCCATAGGTGAAAATTATTAGTGAGGCCTCCTGTGATAGCCCTGGAAAACTCCCTGTTGACCTGAATTAGCTTACTGTTAATCTAGGAGAAATTTCTATGAGACAACTTTGAAGGTGTCCCAAGAGATGACATCTCAAATCAAATAGACTTTTAAAACCTATACTTTTAATCTCACATCCACAATGGAGGAAGTAGCAAATGGAACGTTGTGGGGGTATATTCTGGAGGTTGGCAGGAGAAAATAGCTTTTAGAATCACTTTTTCAACATCAAGTCAAGGAGTTTTATTACATGCCCACCACTAGATGCTGTGGAGGATGGAAAAGAAAAGAAAAAAAAAATTTAATTTAGTTTCTTTTTCTGAAAGAGCTCAAAATAGAGAGGAGGAAAATTCCCACCAGCAGTAGCTGGCATTTGATTATGTGGTTTGTGCCTTACCTATGTCAAATGTTGTGACTCTGGGAACCATTAGATGTGAAGCCTCTGGGGTTGAATCACATGATCACTGGCCTATATGGTGATAAAACTCACAATTTTGATTTCCTCAAAGGTACGCTTAAACAAAGAAATTCAAGTCCCCTAAATCAGGCTGTGATAAGGAAGCCGTTTAGATGGGCAATGTGAGAGTCCACAGATACTTTTCTGATTAGTGAGTGCCTTCCTTCTGCTGAATACTGCTTTTTGAGGTTAAATGAAAAGCACCAAGAGCTGACTTGGGAGAACAGAAATCCTATGCCTTCATGTGTGATACCTCACTGACCACCTAACCACTTTATGGAGACAAACTCTTTAAGCAAGCTCACTCACTGTGGTAAAGTGATAGGCACTTTTTTTTTTTTTTTGCTTCTTCCAATGAGGAAATAAACAGTAATACTGAGTGAGCATTCTGGAGATCCATTCATTATCTTTTGAGTGGTCTAAATGCAAGGTGACATGTGAACAGGAGATTCTAACATGCTTTTTTTTTTTTTTTTTTTAATTAATAAGGTTGAGAAGATAGGCTGCCAAATTAACTTTTCTAGATTGCAATTATTGCAGAACCATTGAGCTAATGGGCCTATGTCATTAACAGTTGAAGTCAAACAACTGAGTAACTTGTGGATGGTGATTAGGACAAAGCAAGCTATTTGATTCAACCCATTAAAAGTGATACATATGGATGGCTCTTTCAGTTTCCAAAGCCCTTCTATAGTTCAGGCGGAGGTGTAATATTTCTGTCCCCATTTTTACTAAGGAGGAATGTAAGGCCCAAGGATATTAGATGACTTCTCCAAGGTCAGGGAGCTGTTAAGTAGGAGAACTGGGAGAGACCCAAACATGGAACTTCTGATTTCCAAATGAAAACTTCACTGATCTTTTCTTTCTCCCTCCTGGTTGGGCTGTTTATGAGCAATAAAATGACTGTGGTAATACTCAAATAGGAAAGACACAAGAAGGGAGGAGAAAAGCTGTGGCCACTACTTCTGAACCAGAATATGACCAAGAAGAGAGTGGCCACAAACATTGAAGTCAACAAAGATAACCAGCTCCTCTTTCACTTGTTTCAGATGGTCATGAACTTCTAAGCACACAGCTTTGCTCCATATCATTTCTGCCTCCCTTGACTGCTATTAACTAACATAAATACGTTTCATAGCTATAAGGCAAAAGGGAGGGCCTGCAAACACCTTTTCTTTAGCCTATAGGAAGAGCTTTTTATTTTCAGAGAAAAGCTTTCAAAATCACACTCTCTTCTTATTACTACTCTGGGCAATGGCCCACAGATCCTGATTAACCAGTGACTAATAATTCATTTGAATGTTACTTTCACTCATGGTTTCCCATATTTCTAGTCACTTTTCTTCTAAAGATTTCTCTAATTCAGTAGTTCTCAATGAGGGGTGATTTTCCCTCTCCCCCAACCCAGGGACATTTAGCAACTGTGGAGGCATTTTTGATAGTCTCCACTGGGAGGAGGGGGTCTACTGGCAGGTGAAGGTGGCGCCAAATATGGTACTAAACATTCCAAAAAGTGCAGGATAGCCCTCCTCCCCCAACAAAATTATCTGCCGTCAAATGTCAATAGTGTGGAGGTTGAGAAACTCTGTTGCCCATGGTACTGCTGGGGGAGGTGAGTGGAGGAGTGGGAAAATGAAATCGAATTTAAAAACACGCCACTTGGTCTCACAAAGAAGCTGAGGCTGGGGTCAGGGAGAAAGGTGAAGGCAGGGGGCTGAAATCTAGTGTTCCCAAATCTTTCTGATCTTGAGTTCTAACTCCTGGTGCTCCTTTCCCCAGTTTCACAGATAACCAGGAATTGGCTACATGTGGGTTGGCTCAGTGCAGGCTTTCTTAATCACTGCACTCTGATGAAAGACCCATTTCATCAGGGTAAATGGCACAGAGGTAGTACCATCTTCCCAGCAATATTCACAGAATTGACTCTGTAACTAACACATTTTCAAAGTTCAGAAACACCCCTACCACGGCCTCTTCAGTGCCTCATAAAGACCACAGATGAAAGAAGAAAGTCCAGAGATTCATAGAGTATTTGCTTGGAAGACTGGGAAAAAAAATCAGGTGTAAATTTCTTTTGGCTTGGGGCAGTCAGAGAAATATCCAGAAAAAAAAAAAAAAAAGCTGATCCAACAACTCGTCAGACTGCTTCAGATTTTCCAGGAGCCCAGCTTTGCTAAGTCATTCCAGAGCAGCTCTACCCAAGTTGACATTGGAGAGTGACCAGAGTCAGAATAATATAATCTACAATAATAGCCTAAATTAAATTATGACCTTAAGTGGACTTGGAATGCCTAAAACACATCTGAAAGTTTTGAGCACTGTACAGGGAGTCACTTCAGTTTGTACCAATTGCGCAACAGTGAAAGAATAGAAATGTTAACATAAGACATGGGTGAGCCACCAAACCTATGTTCATTTGGATAAGCTTGCGTGGAGGCCTCTCCTGGTCACTTTGCCTTACCAGGTAACTTTGATATATAGGCATGGTTCATTGCTATGGAAGACAGAACACTACACTGGAATCGGAAAACAGAATCAGCAATATCTCCTTCCACTTCTGCCACTAGTTAGCAGTGTGACCTTGTGTATGTCATTTCTCTCTGAGTTTAATTCCTGGTGTTTGGCTATTTTCCAAGGGATTTCAAGCTTGTTGCAATTTTCAATTTTACTTCCTTTGAACACGGAGGTAGTTTTAAGAGGGTGATGTTACAGAGATGTGTATTTAATCAATAACCAGGTTCTTGGGTTTCTTCCCAGGGTCGTCACTATGAACTTTTTTGGGCACGTAAACCCTTATGCCTGCAGAACACCTAAACATTTCATGTAAAAGGCTTTCATTGAAAAGATTGTGGGGTCTTCGCTGGTTGTGCGATTTCTTTTTGTGTCCGTGCTGCTGCTCAAATATTGCAAAGCCTTCAATTACCGTAGGGTAAATGCAGACAGCCACGCACAACAGCCTTGGCCAATTGCATAAAGCAATATGCCAGATGCAAAGTAAGTGAAGGGTTTTTCTTGGTATTTAAGGTTCAGTGAAGAAGTAAGAGGGGCAGCTATGCCAAGAATGAGAAACCAGAGCTTGCCAAGTGCTTCTTTAAGTGGCTTTAGCCAATGGAAGACTAAACAATGCATTAAATAGGCATACAGCTTACGGCAGTTAAGAAACTGCATGTCAAATAACAGCTCTTTGCTGTGTTTTAAACATGATCTCGCATATAGCTAAAGACAAACAAAATGCTATGTTGTCATCTCCTTCATCTAACAGCTAATAAGGTTTGAGGACTTGAACTTTCCAGGCAACCAAAAGTAAGGCTTGGTGATGTAAGAGCCTGCTGATGTTTCACCAAGAGGTGTAGGATGGAACTTGACCAGAGCAGCAGCTCAGTGCAAAATGATTTTTTGCCACCATGGTTGTTAGAGATGTCTGGCTGCATAAAAGGGCAAAGGCTTTGCAGCCTGTTGTTGAGAACAATGAGAAATCTCCTTGGGACATCCTATGCCTTTTTTTTTAGTGTTTCTGATTCTTAGGTATGGGCTGTGAAATCAGAAAGAAGGCTGGCTGCTAGAGGGATACGGCTGGTTCTTAACAGAGGCCTTGGGGAATGTTGGCATGGTACACGATGTCTGGACAAGCTAGGTGAAGGCCTAGAGAATTTGAAGAACACCAAAACTCTCTTTTGGATCCAAAATGTTTAACCTACCAGCCACGGAAGGTAAGAGACATTCCAGTAACAATGGTCTTCAAACAACTGGTTGAGTGCATAGGTAGAAGCCCTGCATCCAAACCCCTAGCTGTTCCCACCATTCTTTTCATGATCCATCTGGAGAACTCTCTTCCTGCCTGGTACACTATTGAGATTACGGTGTGGTATTGTGACCACCTGTCCTTTACCCTCTCTCTGATAGCACCCACAGAAAGGTCATTGGTCGAAATAAACATCCCTTCTGCAGTAGTCTTTGAGAAAAACCAACAGAATTAGTAGTTGGAAGAAATGAAAAGTTGAGATTTGCTGGCGGAGATTTGCAGTTGGCCCAAGGGGAAGGTCCCCAGATTAAATTGCATATCCTAGTATGCACAGGTGAATTATAGTATTCTGTTTAAGTGGGGTCCAAGAATCCAGGCTATGAAGGCTCTTGGACAGTAGCAGCCACTCATCAAAGAAGACTTTCCTTGTGCACCTTGAGGAAATTCTGTTATTATTTTCTAAAATTTTCTACATAAAATGACATGGATATCTTCCTCATGTCTCCTTTCAAAGAAGTGTTCAAACTGAGCCACCCAGGGGCTCCTGTCCCTTATTTCTTAGAAGAGGACTTGGATTTTGGAATCCCCTGTGCTACAACATTTTGGGCCTCTAAACAATGTGCATTGACAGATGCACATGTTTTTTGGAGACAAGAGAACTTGACTTTGGTTCTGGATCTATCCAGGGAGGTAAGTCACAAAGTTCCAGTGTCTCATATTTTCATTTGTCCAACGAAGCATTAATTCTTGCCTTCCACGCCAGGGGTCTAGACAAGGAGATAGAGCTGATACTACTGAATTTTGAAAAATACTAGTCGAACATAAGACATTCTTCTTGTTAGTGACCTTACTATATAATTGTTACTACTAATAATGGGGTTTATAAGCTGCCCTTAAGGGAAGAAAATAAGGGTATAATAAATTGGTTGTCCAGATACCTCAACCTTTGCAACAGACTCCGCAACTAATTCCAGAGGAGACTAAATAAGTATAATAGCTAACATGTGTATGGTGCTTACCATGTGCCAGGAAAAATTCTAGGTTAATATGTTCTAATGTATTAACTCATTTAACCCTTACACCAGTTCCATAAAGCAGATCCCATTTTATGGAAGAGGAAGTTGAGGAATAAAGAGGTTAAGTAATTTGTTTGAGGTCATCTCTGAGTAAGTTGCAGAGCTGAAATTCAAACCCTGGGTCCTTGGCATAAGAGACCATGTTCTTGGTCTTGAATCTTTCACTTTTCTGCTTCTTATAATTTTCTATCAGGGAGGAGATGATCTTTAAAGCATTGACATGTCAGAAAAACATAAATTGTTTTCTAATTTTTCATAGAAACCATCACTTTCTTAGTGGTTCCTTGGTCCTGTTAAATGTATTTGAAGAGTAACAGCAACAACTTAAGGTCAATATAAAAACATTATTTTTCTTTAAGAATATCTGTGGCTTATTATCTTAGTAGTGCTAATGATGAGGTCAGGGTATTAAGGTCAAACCCCACATGAGTCAATTAGTTTCAAAGAAAAAAGCTTTGCCATAGCCAATGACTGTACCCCTAACTTTGACCAGCTGCCACACAAATGCATGGCTGGCGGTCTAAGAGGTACCAAGCCAAGAATGCCAATGGTGCAGCTTAAATCCAGCCCCACTCAAAGGAATGCTAATAATAGTGGGTGACTATATCGTTGCCCCAAATTGTACAGTCTCTACTTTCATTAGAAAGGCAGTATCAATAGGCTGGGAAATGACCTTATTTGATCCCTCTAATTTAATAAAGGGCAGTTAAAAACTGACCTCGCATGTCCCCATAACGTCCAAGAGAGTGAGGAGATGTAAATGAGAATTATCAGTTGGTCCTTCCTAGCAAAGAAAAATGGCAATCTTGCTTCTGCCCTTTTGGCCAGATCACCTGTGTCTTTTGTCATAGCTGAGCTTCTCAGTTCATCTCTGAGGGTTGGAAATCCAATTTAAAACAAAACAAAGGAATTGGCTTCTCTTTCTTGAACTAGGTTTAATCCCTTGTTTTTGAGGACAAACACAATCTATGTAAAGAAGATAAAGGAGATTAAATGTTCTTGGGCCACTACTTAAATCCTAGGTTCTCCTTTCTTGAATAGCACCAAATCTTTGTTAACTACAACCCAGACTATAAGTCTGTTAAAGTTAGAAGAGGTCATTTACCTTAACAAAATCTCCTTGTTTTATAGACAAGGACATTTCAGCTTGAAATGTTTGCAAAAATCACATAGCTAATGAATGACAGGCCAGGGAGCAGTTTTCTGAGCACTACATTTCAAATGAAAGAAGCTTGAGTCAATAATAATAACCTAGATCTAAGAAGGATGTTTCACTTAATAACAATGAAATTTATGGCTGTTTCACCTAAACTCTACAAACAGTACGTTTTAGCACACAAAGAATACCATTTGTTCTTAATAACTACATATTGGAAGTATGTTTTATAAAAGCTGTAAATCTGGAATAGCCGAAAGAGAATCCAACTTTCTTTTCTAATTGATTTACTTCTTCTTTTTTCCAGACTGCTGAGGTAAAGCACATACAGTTTATTTAAGGGATTGTTTATAGACTCTTAAAACTAAAAAGAACCCCAGAAATTCTCTTTCTTCTGGCTGCTCCTAATTGAAACCATCCAAGACAGTCGGTTGCCCATCAATTTTTAAAGTATCTCCAAGGAGAGAAATTCCACAAGCCCTTAATGCTAAAATGGTTAATGGCTGTCAAAAATTATATCTATAGTAAGCTTAATGTCTCCTATTTCACTTGAAGCCCTTTTCCTCCTGTAGTTTCACACAAAATGAGGTTATAACAAGCCACCATCTGTGAGAGCTCCATCAATCTGGTAAGAAAATAGCTAGCTCTCTCCCAATGTACCACCTCCATCAAGCCACCATTTTTCTCATAGGATTATGAGCACACAAGACTGGCTGAAATGCTCTCTTACTGTGAAGCATAGGGAAGAATCAGTAATTAGCTCTTCATTGGAACTTTCATTTCAGAAAATGTCTGGGGAAGCTGCATTAATTACAGAGGAAATGTTTCACTTATGCTGGGAAGACATTCACACACACAAAAAATCATCTAGATGGTTGCTTTCCACTGCGCTCTAGTGGAACTTGGACTTGTGGAGAAAAAGGAACTCATTCATTCATAACACTGGGTAAATTTATACAAAATAAGAATGACAATAAATTATATTCAGTTGTGTTTCTAATAAGGTTTTTTTTTTAAAAAACTTTCCTCGTTAAACACTCTGGCCCAACAAAAAAGATAGATATGGAGGCAATTTTCTTTTAGATGTTTGAATTTCAAAGTAAGATAGAAACTGCCTTCCACTATTAAAAAGAATTCCATACTTTCAAAATTGGATTTCAAGCAGCTTAAAAGGAAAGGCACAGCCACAATAAAACTTTGGAAATAAGGGTAAAAATATAAGAGTCAATTGACAGGGAAAAGACTGCTTTGCTCTAATAAGTATTTCAAAGACTGTAAGTGCTTAGAGCTGATTTCTCCACACACAGTAAATCTCAGGGGACAAAAAGGAAACTCAATAAAATCAGTTGACAACAGTTAACACCTATACGGGTAATTGGCTCAGACACAAAACGTTGCTTGGGGGATGACTAGAATGCAGTCTCTAAGTTTGTTGGTACATATTATATCAATTTAAAAAACAAACAGTTTTATCAAATAGCTGGATAAAGATGAGGTGAGAAGAACTATCCAAAGTACTCGATAAATCTAATTCTTGATAGTGTTGAAGACTAATAACCCAGGCAAGTAATTCCATTTCATTCAGCTAGATTCAATTCAATTCAATCCTGTCAGTTCAACAATCAAATAGCAGCCACTGCTATAACATTGAGGCATTGGGCTGCTATATCCATTGGGATTTAATGGTAAACAAATATAGCACTTGGTATCAAGGAGCTCATTGAAAGGGTAAATCCAGGTTAGATGATTTCAAATATGGGACAGAATATTCAGGAAAAGCATAAGTGACTATAAACTGATCTCCCATGATTGTTTTTCTCCTATGACACTTGATATTACTTTTGTGCCTTTTTTAAACCTCCCAACTAGCAACTAGTCTGTGAATTCCTTGAAGGCACAGTCTATTCCTTGCATTCATTTCTAGGCATATCATTAAGGACTAGTTTAGTGTCTTACAGAGAACAGATTCTTCATAAATGATTTGAGTTAAAGCATTTAAAAGGGCTAACTTCTCTTCAGCAAATGGGATTGTCCAGTTGACTAGAAAGTTAAGAAGTACACATTTGCACACAAGGGTCCACATCAGGGAAAGGATTTCCATAAAAGTCATGGAATTGTATACTATAATACTTATGAAACATAAACTCTCAATGACAATACTGACAATAATACACAATTTATAAAACCCCTTCCTTTCCAAAGTCATATTCTAAACACCAAGAGTTGCCCTTTTCAATGTAAAAGCATTTCCTTAAATTCGACCATTGTACTAACAGAATAAAAGGACCTTTTCAGCACCCTGAAGTTGGTTTCCATCAGACTTGTCCAATATTCTTAAGTGTGGGTGTGAACAAACATAGGCATTATATGGTTACTTGGGACCAAACCATTCTTTCCATTCTCACTTTTCACCATCTAATGCAGAAACTGTAGGCATGGAAGGTTCCAGTTTCCATGCACTGTGCCTGGAAATCCTGGAGCATACACGTTGAACAAGACAATTGAACCTGGCATATAACAGAAGACACTTACAGGTTTGGTAATCACCTAGTGAACTGGATCAAAAGAAACTGCATAGATGGATTATCAAGGCAAAAAGAAATCCTCTGGGCATAAGAAATGAGGACTACTTGTTCATTTCTTAATGTGGCTCAGTAGCAGCACGGTAGAAATAATGACAACCCACTGTTGAGTGATGTTGACGTGACACATTTGCCTTCTGTGGGACAAGTCTGCTGTTTGGAAAAAAAACCCACCTGATGAACTGATTCATCTGCGCTGCAACCAAGAACTGGATAGAATTGCTTTCTTGCCAGACAAAAAAATAGATGAATTAGCTCAATTAAAGTATTGGCTGGAAACAGAGTGGGAATTAGCCCATCGAGTAGTAGAAAGCATATCTCGTTCTGTCACTTGTTGTTTAAAGGCTATTTGTTGCCAAATCTATGATGTGCACACACAATTAATCATCCTTTTAGCCTCTTTCTTCCTACCCCCCACCCACCCTAGACCGATATTCCAGTGTCCCCCTCTACCCACCTCCCTCCTCCCCCCAGCCTACCACCACCTTCCCTGGGAAGAAGATGAGAGAGACTTGACATATGTGAGTCATCCCAGGAGCTATTCCAAACTTAGTGGGTAACTGAGGTAAGCTGTCTACACTTGAGCGATATGAATCTAAGAATGATTCATATTTACTGAGGACCTGAGCGTCAGTGTCCTGGAACTCTCCAAAATTCCAAAGAATTACAGAGAATGAGCATCTGGCTTTAAATGTCACTGTTCTGTAATGTACAATGAGAGAGATGCTCAAACTAGATCCTAGTTTAAGTGCTGAGTTCCCTCAGGCAGCACTGACTTTTGTTTATGTTTACTATTTGCAGGAGTTGACTTGGCCAGCTACTTTTTATTGACTGTCGACTTCTTAATCACCTGAGACCTCCTTGTGGGATAAGTAACCCCATACTGGTCAGAAACTCTTCTCCAGATGGAGATATCACAGGAGAGCCTCCGAAAAGGGCTCTGTCAAAGGAAAGCAATAACAAGGTCAGTTTGCATAGAGGACAAATTAACCCGGTATTTCTGTTTGCATTTAAGGGAGTCTGTGTATTTGCAAATGTGCCTTTGAGGGAATTCTCCTTCTGTCTGCTCCTGGTGATTTTGCTTAGCATGGAGACATCTGGGATGTGCCCCCTTAATTCTTTTTCCAAGTGTGCCCTACTATTTTACTCCAAATTACCTAGCACTTCAAACAGGTCTACGTGTTTCCATATGTTTATACGTGCACACATGGGTCTCCAGAACAAAAACCTCAACCTACCAGGGTCACTTGGTCCCCCGCAGTACCAGTTGCCGGCGAGCTCATCAGGAAGCAGTTAAAAGACAAACTGCGAAGGAGGTAAAATTCCATCCGGAATCTACAAAACCTGCCCCAGCCCCACGGAAACACTAGGCTTCCTTGAAGGTGAGGGATCTCAGGCTGAGGATGGCTGCCAGCCGCGGGCAGTCATTCAGAGATTCACACACTCCCTGTGGTTGTAAGTCCACAGAGCTGAGAGAGGGAGGGCTACTTACTGAAATAAAAGCCTCTGTCTCCACACACGAACTGAAGAGCGTCCACCAGCTCAGCCCCGCAGAGTGTCTCCGGTCCAGCCGAGACAGAGCTGGTGAAGGTGAGCAAGCACAGGGCCAGGTAGAAGAGATGAGAGGAGGACATGATGTGCACCTTGATCTGCGGAGGAAACAGAAGAGGGTCATGTTTCCTTGCAAGGGGGTGGGGGTGGGGCACGGGTGCCTTGACCTCCAACATTCCATCAGAGTCATGAATCAGAACCACCCAGCACAGAAGGGCAACAGTGTACAGGAGAGACCACGAGGTATCCTGGACCGAGCTCATCATGGCATCAAATGAACTGTGTTTAATCCCTTTGCCACGATGGAGCCTTGCAGAAGTCCTCCCTGCGCCCCCTTCTTTAGGGTTTCCTACCTTTTGGATTATTGAAATTTAAATTGTGCTCAGTCTAGATTTGGTGTCAGATATGTTTTATTAATTTAAATTCTCTAAAGATTGGCCATCTACTGATAGCAAATGCATTTATGTGCATTCATTATTAAATTTACCAGAATATCCTTCCCAAGCTACTGATTAAAGAGAATTTAATTTAGCTAAAAAAAGACTTGTTGAAATACTATATATTGTTATAGAATTTTTCTTTCTTTCTTTCTTTTTTTCTTCCACGTAACAAGAAAAGGAGAAAGACAGAAAGACATATATTTCTTACCTGGGGGATATTAGATGTTAACCACAAGTGGGAGTAAAAAAAGGAAAAAAAAAAAAAAACAACCAGAAACAGCAAAACTGTGAGGATTTAGGAATGAAATTATCTCCTGCTAAGTGGACCCTATTCTTTCTGCATTCCTCAGTTCTTTGTGTTAAGCTCAATATCAAATCAACATGTATGTAGGAGGACCTTCCATGAACAGGGCACTGGGAGTTTCTCTCCCTCTCTCTTTTTAAGTCACAGGAATTCTGACTTCATCTCTTGGAGGGACCTATGTGACACTGTATCCATTTTATAGCAAAATATACCAAGGGACCCCTGGTTGGCTTGCCTAAGCCAGGGACAGCCAGCCAAGTGGCTCCCATCCCCAGCCTCACTTGAAGTAGTAGAAACAAGGATAAGGTGATCATTAAGTTTTTCCAGATTGTACCTTGTGCCCCAAAGATGTGGTTTCTTCCAGGAAGGCTCCTAATGTGAGTAGCTTCCCCTTTCTTAGATGCATCTCCTTTCAACAGCATTGGAAGAGTCACTAAGAAGAGGTTAAGAGAGGGACCCTCTCAAAGGGTCATGGAGTTAAGCTGGAAGCTATCATGATATAAAGAGCCCTTTCTTGAACCTCCCAGATGTGGCAGGTCCATCCAACCCCATCACTTTTGGAGAAGCAGATGTAGTCATTGATTTTCCACCACTCTCCTTGCTCCCCTCCATGGCTCCCAACATAGTAGCTCTACACCAGTGGCAAAGTGTGCCCCCTCCTTTTATTTAAGATTCCCATGTTTGTGGCTGAGGCTGCAGCTCAGTAATGGGGGGAGAAAAACCTACACCCCTGTCTCTTATTAAACAACTGACCACAAAAAGTACCCTCTATTTGCAAATCATTGTAGGTTATGGACACAAAATAGAAGAGGAGGTAAACATACCATTGAACATTTCTTTCATTTCCTCAATAGAACCCTGTTGGAGTCCTATGGAAACCCTCCATCCCCACAAAGCCCAAACCACTGAGACACCTAGAAACAAATCCTCACCTAATCCTCATTTTCCTTAGTTTTAAAATAATTGGTGGTGGGGTTTCCCCTTCAATATTTCCAGTGGAAATCTCAACAAAACCAACCCAACTGGACTTCATGGCCCCTTTCAAAAGAGCAACTTGTAATTGATCTTGCAGAACATATCCCACACTCTGGCAATGGGCTAGTTCTAGAATGTATCCTATGCTACTCATCTTATTTCTCTATGCCTCCCTTCCTTGTTGAATTTATGGTAATGCTGAGGACCAAGCACCTGCAATTGTAGATGCCTTCAGCTCTCCTGAAATCCAGGGGAAAAGGGACTCAACTTATAGCTTCAGTGAACTGAGAGCATCATTAAATGTCAAAACTGTATTTTTAACAAGTCATTTCTAGTATAACACATTTAAGCCCAGAAATACATATAAATCTCTAGCATTTAAGAATTTAAGATTTTTGTTTCAGCTTTCTCTCTCTCTCTCTCTCTCTCTCTCTCTCTCTCTCTCTCTCTCTTACATTGTCAGATAAATATTAGCACTTACAGTTCTAGGACAAGATAGAACAGAACCTCTAGTGCATTTTCCTTTAGTTCACAAAACAGTTCAGTATACCCACAGAGACCCAGAGAATTTATCACATTATGCTCCCAAAAAAGAAAACAATAATGGACTTGTTTAGGAGTTAAAAGTTTGAAACAAGTGGCTCCATATGTTCATCATTTCCTTGGCTTTTTATTTTGCCAAACACAAAAGAAATAAAGAGAGAGAAAGGAAAAATATTATATAGAGAAGGGAAGGAAGAACCATAAACAGAAGAGAAAAAGGAGGAAAAAAAAATCAGAGCACTTTTTCTCAAAAAAAATCCTTTACAAACTCAAAATTTAAAAGACCATTCTTTTTTATCTTAAATAAATGGAATATCAATTGATTCCAGATGTCTGGGCTACAATGAAAATGCCCAGCAAAATTTGAGGGCAATAGTCATAAGAAAATACTCACTGTAGGTGTAACCATTTTTGTTTGTTCCAGATCTTTTACAGCAGGTCAGGGTGGGTATTAGGAGTCTGATGTGAATGGAAAACTGAGGACTTAAAAACATGTGCTGCTTTGTGGGTGGGGTTTGTGAAAGCATCTAGTTACATTTGGACACCCAGGCAGGTATGCTATAAGTCTGGGTAAACTGCCTTTTGTCCATTCAAACAATGAACAAATTGCACAGCTGGGATTTGAGTCAATCTTTTCCCTTCAATCCAGCCACCAGTTTCCATTGTGTGTATGCAGATCGCAGCTCCCCCAGACAGTGACCCAAGCTCCAGTCCTCTCCCTTCCCCTCTTCCCTCTGACTCAAAGACTTGGAAAATATCTTGAGACTCAGAATACAGTCAATCAGCTTGTGAGTTCTGCTTCTAAACAGGACACCTTTCCTCCCTGAATTACGGTTGAAAAGACCACTCACCTCCCTCAAACCACTTCCTGCTCAAAGTGCAGGAAAAAGTAACAAACATAAGGCGAGCTCTGCTTCTGAAAAGTTCAGCATACACAGCACAGAAAGTTCGTTTGGAGACAGTTTTCCAAACTTGTAATTAAGGCAGACATAACACTCTGCTGCCTCTTTTATAATCATCTGAGCTGGGAGACAAGTCCCCCAGCAGCCAGACCACACAGTGTATAGGTAGGTACAGTGACTTGATTTCTTTTAAAAGCAAGATAGCCAGCCTGCCTTCTGTCACCTCCAGGGCGGCAGAATCTCAGGTGCCGGAGGAGGAAGGACCCTTAACTCCTAAGCCACTTACTTGGAAAAGTCCTGGCGGGGGAGTATTTAAAGGCAGCAGATGAATGTTGTACTTATGGGGCAGGGACATTTTATGAATTGAGACTTCAGGCAGTTTCATCGGGGAACCAGTGACAGCAGCTTAAAAGTGCTTGCAAATTGCAAAAACACAAGTCTTGAAGGATATAATTTTGCTGAGAATGGAAACTTGAACTAGGGCCAGTGATTGGAAACGAGAAGTCAGTGCATGGACAGGGGCAGCCGAATTCACCTAAAGAGACTTCACAGCACTGAGTGTGAAATCAGAGTTTCACAACACAAAACCCCCAGTCAAAACTTTGCCTGTGTAAGTCCACTTTAAGCCAAAAAACTTGGACAAGCAGTGGCTAGAAATTTGCTGCTTTCCGTATACATTTGTTTAAACGTATGCATTTGTTTAAGTTGTGCTAATATGCAAGGTCAGCAAGAGTTGTCAAGTTCTTTTTCGGAAGAGCAAATTACACTTCGCTTTAACTTTGACTCCCTGGGCATGAGTGCAGAGAATTCCAGGACCTTCACTCCAAAGATCATATTTAAAAGCTTTCTGACCATCTAAAATGTAACTCCGTGTATGTGGCATGCCTTGTAATAAAAGTCCTCCCAAGTTACACACGCGTGCACACACACACACACACACACACACACCCCGCTACATATATACATCCACATCTACAAGAACATGGTCTTAAAATTAAACATCTGCACCTGCAAAAAGAAACATTTCCAAAGTCCATATCCACTCTATAGCCTTTAACCATAGCCAGGATTTTAAGGAGTCTTCTGTAATGATACCACTGAAGCTATGCAGAAGTGCAGGATTTAGCCTAAGTACCTCGCAATACTAGTTTCTACTCATACATATTTCTGTACAAAGGCATCCATCTCCCGGAGCTATTTTTTTTTTTTTTCAGATCCCACAGAATTGCATATTCAGCAATTTATAAATAACTCCCAGTTCTGAAACAATGAAAATTCTAAAGTGAATAACATTTCTAGACAGAAGCGAACAGTACACAATTTAAAGAAAATTCCCCAATCACTTCAAAGAGTAAGAAATATTTACCTTCAAGAAATCACAAAAGCAGCACTTAAATAATTGGGTTGGAAGACTGCTGAGTTTTTCCATTGCTTCTGAAGTGCAAAGTCTGGAAATGAATTGGTTAGCAGGAATAATGAGGCAAAAAGAAATCCAGAGAGATGGGAGATGTTGAGAGCAATGTCACATTTCAATTTTGAGGACTTTATTCCATTGCGCAGGCTCTATCTGCTCTGAATTTAGCAGTGACAGTGAGATTTAGCAAACAGAAGAGGGATTTAGAGAAAATCCTCACATTTATCTACAAAACACAGACACTGTAGACAGGAAACAGCTGGGGGAACATTTGCCTTCTCTCTCTCTCCCTCTTCTGGCAAAGTTATTGAGTAAGGACTTTTTTGGGCATGGTGACAAATAACATCATACCTTTGCATTTTAAAACTAGAGCACAGAAGCATTTTTTTTCTCTTAAAAGAATGTGTGTTAGTGACAGGGTGAGCAGATATTAAGAATACTGATGCTGCCATAGAAAATGAAGATCAGCTTTCTGATTAACTTTCTCCTGGGCATGAACACACACACATCTGTTAATACACCTTCTCAGGATTAAAGGAGGATACATAGGGGGTAGGCAAGCAATTTTAAATTCTAGACAAACTCAAAATTAAAACAAAAAAAAAAAGAGAAATGAAGACCACCCCAAGCAAAATCTACAACTTTAACCCTGAAGTGACTGGGGTGGACTAGGTTGGAAAACAGCATCGGGGTGATCCCTTGTCCTACTTGTCAAGCGAGGGCAATGATCTCATTTCCTAGAACCTAGAAAAGGGGCAGGCAGCGTTGCAATTGGCTCCCTTTAGGACGACAATGTTCTGTGCTTTTTGCCCACTACAAGGCAAAGGTTTTGCTGAGCTTTAAAGCCAACTGAAAAAATAAAATCTTTTCTTCCTTCCTCTACTAGGCTCCCTACCACCCCCCAGGGAAAGGGTACCTGAGGGGTCAACTATTTTACCATTGCTATATTCTTCTGCTGCATAACTCGAAACTGCGTGTGTGTGTGTGTGTGTGTGTGTGTGTATGTGTTTTCTTTCTCCAATGTTTGTGCATTCTAAATAACACCAGCTGGCTAGCAATACCCTCTCAAGGGTTATGATGTCATTCAAATCCCTCAACTGGACGAGTGGCTGGCAACATGGTCCAAGCCAGCTGTTTTGCTATTTATAATGTACACTTGCCTTTGCTATTGAGAATCAAGTTCTGATCTCTTGTCCATACAGTGCGTGGCAATTTCTCTTTGGTTTTTCAAGGTAGTAGATAAGACAGGGGATGAGAGACTTCCCCTGGATGCCTATCGGGACATGGTTTCCCAGGGATGGTGGAAATAACCTGGATCTTGCATTTCTCCCTTGTGATTCTCAAGGGGTACGGTGAAACTGATGCATCTATTGAAAACAGAAGATGCTTGACACCCTAGTCTGGATCTCTTTGTTATCCTGTGGATAGAAAGTTGTCTGAGGGCATGCGTGCCCTCCAAGGAGAACCTGAGTGGTTTTGGAAAGGGGTTTGGTTTGGTTAAGTCTTCTGTACTGTTAATAATTTGGGGCAAGGTTTGCCTTCTAGATAGAGAAACTAGAAATTCTCTGGACTTACACTGTTTGGGTAGTACACAAATTCTGCATCATTCAGTGAGTGCCTGCTGTGTGTACAACTACATGCATCATGGTCAAAGCCCCACAGGGTTTTTGGCTGAGTGGCAGAAATAGGGAAGGAAGTGTCGCTGTCATGTGGTGGTGGGTATCTGCTATTTTGAAAATATTAATAGTGCACACTGTAGGGGAGCAATAAGTTATCTGGAAAGACAGGAAAGTGAAAACCTTTTGGAAGTCCAGAATGGGGAGAAGGAATGCACCATGAGAGGCTTTGGTCATAAAGTTATGAAGTGTTGGTGGATACAAACATGCATTATCAAGAGATGGACACGTAGGTATCCTCGGAGGTGTGGGCAATTCCTGTACTGAAAAAATAATGCAAGCCTTCCTTTAATGAGCTCCCCTTCATGCATTTAACTTGCGACTTGATTTACTAAAAATCTCTTCTTTCTCTGCACTTTTTGCAGATCACTACCTTTGTGAACAACAAAGCCATCCTCCTCTTGTAGACTTTGATGATGTAGAATATATAACCAAAGAACGACACCTCTGTCCCAGGCAGAAAGAACTACCATTACCATGTGTGCAGCCTCAGGTACTGGTTGGAGCCTTGTCATGGAACACCTTACTCCATCACCATGGACTTTCACAGAAAAAAGTCAGGACTTTCCCATTGCAGCTTTAATTGTTCCAAGATGTCCTAGGAGCTCACTGCATTTCTCCAAGGCTGGAACCCAGTTTGGTTGTACCCTTTGGACATACTCTGGGTAACATGTTGTGGGAAGGATTGCTTTGAGAGACAGAACACACACTGCGCCATCAGACTCTGTGCTCTTGTAATATCGACACACTGACTCACAGCCTCTTGGTTTTATAACCCCAATTACCCTTACAGGATAATTGAGTTTTAATTTATGTCCCAGTTTTTATGTCACAATCAAAGAGAACTGAAATTTCAATGAGTCGTAATTATCATCCGCTGTGCTGTGGAAACACTCCAATGTGAGCTCTCAGTTTCCAATAGGAAACGCAATTTCCTGGAGGGATTATTGTATATTTCAATGTGGAGAATGGTCTACATTTCTGCACAGGGTGAGCCAGCCCCCAAAGAGGGCCATAATTTCCTAGAAAAATGGCTATTTTCTTTGCTAATTCCAGAGTCAACATGAATGGGAAAGGGCAATACATGTGCCACACAATTACCTTTTAATGACCAAGTTGCTGTGCCTGTTTAGAAGAAAAAGAAATGGAAGCACCTATGACTAGAGAGTCCAAGGTGTGAGTAAACTTACTCCCTGGAAAGTTCAGGTCATGAAGTCCCACTGGAGAGAAATCTCCGGGGTCATGCTAAAATGACTGAAGGATTGTGGCATCTCTAGTCTGGAACAACCTGACAGTGAGGTATGGGAATTGTGTGCTGCTAACACAGCTAACTGCAGAAGTGCACGCATCATGAGAACATCTACTCCTGGAAATCCAGAGATTCACAGGTTCATCTTTTGCATATATAAGGCTGATGGGATGTAAATAACTACCCTAAAGCCTACTTCTTGAGTAGCACATTTGCATAAAGCGGCAGACTCAGTAGACTTCTGACGTCTTAGAAAGAAAGCCACAGAAAGAAAGAAAGAAAAAGAGTTGTTCATCTTCTTAAAGTGGAAGCTGATTGAGATTCACAGAAAGGGGCAGGCAAGGCCTAGTCCTGACTGTTTCTACTCAAGCCGTGTTCTGCATCTCCCCGGTGCCAACTGCAGAGGAGCTGATCCGAAAGCTAATTTCATATTCACGTGCAACAGGGCATATTTACAATTTATTTTATTAATGTTTTTGCTGACTCCCAAGAAAAGCTCCAAATGGATCTTTGGAGGTAGGAGGACTTTGGAACCAAATAAAGGGTGAGGTCTAAGGTTGTAGGGCCACCCACCAGGCAAAGGACTTGGGGAAACTGCTGGACGTATGTCTTGGATCATGGTTTGTGGGGAGGGTTGGTCTGGGAGCATTTTCTCCAAGGTTTGAGATCAAGAGCTTGTCAATTCTGAATGTAAAACTCAGAGGAAAAGGCCGGGCCTCAAAACTACAACATTCTGGGGAACAAGGGTCCAAAAGATTTGCTCAGAAAGAGCTCTGTTATTCCTCAGAAAAATCTTGTGTGGCTCAAAGAAGCTGCTTTAAATCCTTGGAGGAGCGTTTTCCCCACAGCGAGGGAAAACAGTAATAGGGAGAAGAAATCCTCTCACTAAAGAAATCAATGCTTTCTTTTCAACATCAAACTTGGATCTTATTTCTTCTAAAATGTCAAAAGGGCAAATGCTGAAAGCAGTCAGAAGCAAAACTGCTGTGGTTTTGGGAGCAAAAGAATTCTTCGTAATGGCAGGCGAGGAGTCACTACATGGGGCGAAGAGGGCTTCGTGGACTGGGAGAACCGGAGGGTTCACCACAAGAGCCCCACAAATCAAAGAGAAAAGTGGGGAAAGGAGGCACCAGCTCCAAACTCCAGGGGCCGTACCCACAAACGCGTTTTCTTTCAGAATCAAAAAATACGTGCGCCCTCTAGTGGGCTCTGGGGAAACTGCCACCGCAGTATTAACCGTTGTTTGGCCCCTGGGAAGAAGGGTCGTATAGCAAAGCTCAGGGTTCAAATACACTTGAAGCTGCACTGATCTTTAGTTTTATGAATCTGTTTAAAGTAACTAAGCTAGGTATTTAATAACTGTAGTTTAAAAAAGGTGTGAAGTGCTAGGGGGATAAAGAAAGGTAAACTTCCTGAGGGCACATGTATCTTTTTCATGGCTGTGTTCCCCATGCCTAGCTCCTGGAATGGGCTCAAAACCTTGGGTTGATTGAATGGAGATTTTAAAGATAAAATATTTAACGCAAAAAGGAACTCTCTGAGACTGAAATGGACAACTTCAACATTTTATAAATAAAAATGAGGGATTGGGCAATGAGGGTATGATAGAGGTAAGGAACTTTTAGGGGAAAAATTTCATTGTATTTTTTCAGTTACCATTTATCCCCTTATACCCTCCTGCCCCCACAATCACCCCCACTGTTGTCCATGAGTCCTTTTTCCTTTTTGCCCAATCCCTCAACCCCTAACACCCACCCTCCCCAGCCCAGAACTGTCAGCTTGTTCTCTATTGAGTGTCTTTATTTTGCATGTTGGTTCAGCTTGTTTGCTAGAGTCAACATATAAGTGAAATTAGAGAAAAGAGACTTTTTAATAAAACAAATTCATGTATTCATGAATGGATCCTAAATTCAGTCTCCCTGTCTGTTCACCATTCTTTCTACCACATCAGAGTTCAAAATGTACACTAAACCTCTGATAGTCAAAGGCATGCTATCTATCACATAAGCGTTTCTATTTTCAATTATTTTTTTAATCCTAAATTTGCCAAGAAGAAAGTCTCAGTTTGGGACTAGCCAGTATTCAATGCCTAACACCCCCTAACATTCCTTTTTAACAGCAAACCAACCAACCAACTTAACAAACTGATCTTAAGCCCAAAGTTTTTAGAGGCAATGTTTTTATCCAGAATTTAATGATACTGTTTTGTTTTTAAGAATACCTTTTATTTAGGGCAAGTGATGCTATTTTTTGAAATAGACACATTAAAACAGCTTTAAAATATGTTTTTCTAAGTCTTAACGATTAAGTTAAGGAAAAAAATTGTAGAGTTAATAAAGAATATTACAAGTGGCAAAAAGTTATGACAAAATGTGTGTAATTGGTATTTAAAGGTCTAGTGTTTGGGATTACTGCAGTATAAGATGTCATGCGTTAGGAGAAAAGGCATAACCACAACAAAAAAAGCAATGGAACTAGATATAAAAAATGCCACCATATGTACATATGTATGAATTATGTTTCTTGATAATTTGGAGACCCTGTAGGCTTGCACTCACTTTTTTATTCCAGCCTTTCATAGAGTTTGGAGATGTTGAAAAAGGCTTGGTACAGTGAATAACATTCGAGTTAAGTTTTGAGGCATGAGTTCACCTCCAACAGACAAGACCATAAAGGCTATTCCAAGCAGAATGGACAAAATTATACAGGAATGAGGAGGCTCTAAGGGTTAGGGTGATATGGGAACCAAGGCTGTATCCACACTCTCAGGTGCTTGCATTATGGAAGCCCTTAATTTTCCTCCTTCATCAGTAGACTTTACGTAGCTGCAAGACTAGAAAACAGTCTTAATTCCCTCATGATTCCTCTATGACAAAGCTTTGCATGTAACTGAATCTGTGATTAATTCTGGGAATTGCATAGTGGCTCAAGGTAAGTATTTAACAACAGAACAACAGAACATTATAACCTAGGTCAATCTGAGCAGTCCTGAGTAAGGAGAACTGCAGTATAGATTGATCACCCAATGCTCTTGCCAGAGATTCCATTTTGAAAGATTTAACTGTAGTCTTTATACTTTGGTAAGTAGATTTTAATGGAAAAACAAAATGACCATGTTTGATAAGATTTTTCCACTGGTAAACCCTGAACTTCCTTGTTTCTGGTAAGCCCTGAACTTCCCAGAAAACCTGGTTTGTCAGAGCATTACATTCTTTACGTGGATCAGTTATGGAACTTATGTCATGCTCTTTGAAAGCAGGGCAGATAACCTTAAGCTTCATTTCTTTACTTAGAAGTAGTTGCGTCATTCCATGAACTTGAAGGTCACCAGTTCCATTCCTGGTCAGGGCACATTTTAGGATGTCGGTTTGGTCCCTGGTCAGGGCATGCATGAGAGGCAACTGATTGATGTTTCTGTCTCACATGGATGTTTCTCCCCACATACTCTCTCTCTCCCTCCCCTTCTTTCTAAAATCAATAAGCATATCCTCTGGTAACAGGTTAAAAAAAAAAAAAAAAAAAAAACGTCGCTGCTGGGAACATTTTAGACTTCTTGGTAGGGTTCTCTGCATAAAGAGACTTTTGAGTAATCAGTTGAAGAGAAGATGCAGAATTTAGGGGAGCTCTTGGTAATAGTCCATCTGGTAAGCATATACCTTTCGAGACTATACCTCACTCTCCACTCAACACAGACCCGTGAGCTTGGAGTAAAGGTGTGCCAGGTAGATTTAGATATACCTGTAGCACATTTCGCTCCTTTCCACACCTTGGTGAAGGCCTCAGCTTCTTTCAGAGCTCAAAACAAGTATTTAAACCCCTTTGCAGTGGTCAAGGTTCTCCAGAGAAGCAGAACTAACTGGGTCGGTATCTATCACCTATCAAACTATCTATTCTATTATTCATCAATTGACTCATGATTATGGAAGCTTAGCAAGTTTAAAATCTACAGGGTAGGCTGAAGAGTCCGGGAAAGGTTACAGTTTGAGTCGAAAGGTCATCTGCTGGCAAAATTCCCTCTTCTTTTGGGGAGGTCAGTCTTTTTCTAAATATTAAGACCTTCAACTGATTGGGTGAGTCCCATCCATTTTTATGGGGCATAATCTGCTTTACCCAAGGTTTTCTAATTTAAATATTAACGTTGTATAAAAAAATTACTTTAACAGAAATATCTAGAATGTTGACTAATATAATTAACCATCACACCAGTAGTTCTGAAAAAGTGTACTCACTGGTCCTCCCTCACTAAAACTGAATAATAATAATTGCCTTCACCCAGTTGCAGAAAACTCAAGTTAATAGATTATTTTTTCCAATTCTAAGTTTTCTTCCCATACATTTTTCTTAAACTTTTGGCTCCTGCACTTACTGTTCTCTGATCTTTGCCAAAAATAAGTCACAGGACACTTGCCTTGATTATGCCATTAATAATTTACAAAGATGCTGCTCACTGATGACAAGAAAATAAAGTGTTTCATATTTTCCCACCACCAAAGGGAACAAACATGCATATAACACACACATACACATTTACAGGATTCAAAAACATTCACACAATCGTACACATAAACATCTGTGCTTAGTTTCTCTTGCCATTCAAAATACTCCCTTCCTCCACAGCCTCCTCTCCAGCTAATGCTCCCCATGGCTTCTTTATAACTTGTTATTATTCAATATATCTCTAACCCCAGATACATAGGTCTAATAGGTTTTCATGAAATTATTTGTTAATAAGTAATAATTATCATTTGCATTTTCTGAATATCAATTATATTTAATTCTTTGTTTTATATTATTTTAATTACCATTCTTAATGATCACATCGATGAAATAGATACTCTACTTCCACTTTCATTTAAAAGTGCCTGGTTAAGTTCTTGGAATATACCACCTTCTCAAAAATATTTGTTAAATGGGTGAAGAGAAAATTGGGCTGAAAGAAGTTAAATGATGTGCCTGAGGTTCCATAGCTAGTAAATTGCAGAGCCAGGATGCAAATTCAGGTTGGTCTAATACACAACACTATATGGTTTACATGCTTTTAGCAGATGGATGGTCTCTTTCAGTATTTCATGGTATAACCCCCATGTGCTTCATAGTACAATGCTTACTTCCATTGCTGCATGATGAAGGAATGATTCATTCTAAACATCAGCTTAGAATAATTATAAAAGCCACTTCCAAAATAGCCAGTCTATAAAGTTCAGAGATGAACACTTAGGATGGACTCTGATTATAGCCAAGTTTAGGGCATTTAAGGGAAACTGACAATGGAAGATTATGCTTGCTGGCCCTCATTCCTACCACTTCCAGTCTGAGCTACTGCCTCAGAATATATAGGGAAGAAAACAAATTTTTTTCACTATATGAATTTGTCTCTAATAAGACAAAACAAGCAACCAAAGCTGCAATAGACAATTAATCTCTAGAAGCAGGAGGTGTAAGAGGCCAAGTCAGAAGCCTGCCTCAGATAGGAAGCCACCTATACTTTTCCAATGCAATAGAAGAAACCAAGAACAGATTTTCTGGGGTGTAGTCCTACTGGAGCTTTAGATGTAGGACTGTGCAATAAAGCAAGTCACGCTCCCAAACATCTATCTACTGAATCCCATTCTGATTTGGATCAACTTTGTTCTGATGAGACATAGGGCCTAAACATTTAATGACGATTTCTGCTCAATTTCTTGGAGTCCTAGAAGCTAGGACAAAGTCAGTCTTTGGTGTCTTTATTTCCTAAGTTTAGGGGAGCCTCTGTAGGCTATTGTGAGATAGATAATGTAAGAAATTCCTGTCGACCTTGTGGCTTCTCATAACAAAGTTGCTTTTCCTATCTGGCTATTTCCAAATGGAGCTCATGATAGGCAGCTCCTAAAGGCTTGCTGAACTTCCTGAAATTCGGGGTAGGATAGTTTGACCTGATTTTGTGCTCGCTGATTAGGATTTTGACTTTGGCTACCAGTTATTCTTTGTGTCCTTTCACCCCCCTTTCTATCCCCTCTTTCCTTGGCTAATGAATACTAGCTGAACTTGTTCCCTTTAATCAACTGCTCTCTGGCTTTACATCTCTGATTCTTCACAAGGAAAATGGTGACTTAAGATTTGGATCTTGTGGGGCTCAAGCACTGCCAATCCAACTGGCAGGCTCCTTCCTAGCTTGGGTTCCCATCAAGGTAGCATTCCCACATCCTGGACTGGCTAGATGCTCTGCAAGGTGCCAAGGTTGTTAAACTTACTCCATTGCTTTGGAAAGCAAGAGACCTCCAGAGGCAATTGTAGCATTTTGCAAAGTTTGGAGAGAGGCTGGGGCTGCTAAGTGAGAGCATCTGTTTTTCCCAGGAGGCTATCTAGGTCATGTCTTCCAACATCTGGACTTTTCTAATCCACTCATTTTTTTCCTTTTTGTGGCTTTTGCAGATAAAGCAAGTGTCATCAAAACCACAGACAAATGACCGTGTGTTGCTTCTGTGGACAGCCTCAGTGGGGCAAAGGACCCTTGTGATCCAGACCCTACCAACTCTTATGACCCAAACACAAAACAGGCAAAACAGAAACCCCAAAGCTTCTGGGGAATGAATTCTCTTCAGTTGGAGAGCAGAACCAAGAACAGATGCTCAGGGTAATCAAGAATAGCCAGACAATAGCAATTGTTAGCATTTAGCACCAGCCGTGACAAATTTGCATTTTGCAGTTTATAAATAACAATAGGATCTTCACTGAGCCCCTTCATAAAATTTCAGTGGCAACCATGTCCCCAGCATGCCACACAAGCGGCCGTCTGATTCTACACAGAAGGGACTTTCTTTGTGATGGGAAAGCCACTTCTGAACCCCCTGATTGGAAGGTACATCTCATTTGTCGGTGCTGTTCTGTCACCCACACTAAAGCTGGACTCACTCCAAACTAGAGAAAACTTTATTCCCTTAGAACAATGAACTATGCTGCCCAGAAAAGAAGTTTATACAGCTCAGTGTCAATCATTTAGGCTAAGTCCAGAAAATGGGCAGGAAATGCCAGGGCTAGGCTGACATGTGTGCTCTGAGCAACAGCGTCTCATTGAAAGGGACTGTTACCTACTTTCTCAAATACATACCACATGGCAAAAATCATGCCTCAAACTGACATGAAGTATTGTGATGTAACCATGTTAGCACGTTTTTATAGTCCTGAAAGAATGCAACAAGAATGGGTCTATCAGTCACCATGTAAAGAAGCTGAGTATACATTCCAGATGTTCATTATGTCCTAGTCATTCACTGGGAGCATAGTGGAGGTGTTCTCCTTGCCCAGGAAGTCTGATTTTAGTCCTTGAGACAGAGACACACTCGGAACCTGATATATTTGGAATTAAAATATAGTTCCAGTTAAGGAAGTGTATGTGTGCAAACCAAACATGTAAAAAGCAGGGGGAAGAAGGAAAGAGCAAAAGAAAAAGAAAGAGCAAACAAAGGCAATACTTTAGGACCTTGAACTAAGGTTTTTCCCACTTGAGCCCCATTTCTACTGTCAAACTGAGCCTTCACTAGAAAGGCCTCAGGGCATGAAAAATAGGTAAAAGCAGATGGAGTTCCGAGTAATTGATCTTTGTAAAATCACGTGACTCAGTGTTTTCCACAACCAGAAAGGAAAAAAAAAAAAAGATGCTTTTATTTGTTGCACTGCTTTCATTTAAAAATCTCCTCCAAAAGGAATTAGTTCTAAGCAACCTCTAATGAGTCCTGTCATTAGAAAGGTATTAGACTTTAAAAAAGTATTTAGACATTTAGGCTGTGGATAACTGCTTCAAAATGTTCTTTATCCTGGAGGGTAACATATTGAATTATACCAACATCTTGTTGACATTATTACGGAATCAATACAACTCTTGATCCCTTTACAATTCAGCCTGAACTAATTTTTGCAAACAAATACACCACATATTACATAACTTCATCTGTCGCTCTGGTCAAAATTGGACTACTGACTACACTCTAGGCATGCTTTGCCCTGTTTGTACCTTTAGCTCCTGCTAAAGTATCTTCACCCTTCCATCAACCCCCACTCTTTTGGCTGAAAATTTTGGCAGCTTTTCCAGTTCTTCAAACTTCCTGTCATCTCTTCCAAGCCCTTCTCCCTACATCAGCTAGAAGGATAACGCGTTCTTGTGAACTCTGTTTTTGCCTTCTCCCCTTGTATGTTAAATTTACATATGTATGTAGACATTTATTCATATATTTATTTATGCCTTGTTCATAAAATAGTTATTGAACATAATAGACAGCATGCTAAAAACTGGAAATACAACCTGCATTCTTCTACATGTATTCTTCTACCCAGCACCTGGATTAATTGGTTGTGGCACTGACCCACTTTGAAAAGGGGCCTAGAAACACAGAGAGAAAATGTGCTCTCTGGGCACTAACTGTGGGCTTTAACTAAACAACATGACAGCAAAGTAGTTTTTTAATGCAGGTAGAGACCTGAAGGATGGTAGAGCATTTAAAATTGAAATAAGAATAGAAATATAAGAATCTAGAAGCAGTTCTCAAAAAAAAAAAAAATTGACATGTAAAAATAACCTGTTATAGTAATCATGGTTTAAAGAAGCAATAATAGAAAAACTAAAATCTCAAGTTGCCTGAAACCTCTTAGCTGGCAGAAGCAGTGTAGAACTAAAAGCTGAATCAAATGTTCTTATTTGAAATTGTAGTTCCTATAAATTGAAAACATGGAGGTAGGAAACAAATATCCAAATGTTCTTGAAAAATGAGCAAGCAAATGGATTAAGACTAAATCTCAGTTAACTCATCTAAATGCTACAGATAAAGATTTTACTATATTTGCCATGGGCCAGATAAGGTTTCCTTAGGCCTGCCCAGAGACTTTATAATGAACACAGAGAAGTCTTCTAAAGTGAAGTCTGTAATCTAAGGTCTACATGGAACAGACAACTCTCCAGTGTGGATATTTGTGTATCAGTAGATGCTCTCCCAACCATGGCCCCCAAGCCAACATCTCTAAGCCAGAAAGTCCAAGAAGCTCTGAATCAACTTCCCTGAATCATATTCTTTTTCTATGTCGGCCTTGTGAGCTCAGCTCTGCCAGGTCAGTTTCTGGTTCTAGATGGGTAGCCTCATGATTCTAATTCAGTGCAGTGAACATTCATGAAACCTCTGCTGTGTGCCCAGTTCCTTTGGTAGGCACTGTAGGGCCACAAAGAAATACAAAACATGGTCTATGACCTTGAGGAGCTTGCTATCTAGTTTAAGAGACACTAAACACGCACAAAAAATCAGCGTTAAATTGAAACATGATCAACATCTAAATTATGTGATTATTGTTATGTGTTTATTGCTGTGGTGGGCAGAGAGGGAAGAGTGGGCCCTTGACCTTGCTTGGCAATCGTATTCCATTGCACTTGTCTGCTCATTCACCTTCTCTTGTAGATGGCTGTTTCAGATCTTCTCCCTCAAGTTCTCTATTACCTACACTACTACCATCTTCACTTCTAGTTGCAGATCTTAGTTTCATTTTCCTCAGAGAGATAGAGCAGCCATAAGAAGCTTTCTACAGGCTCCTTTCATAATACGCAACTGTCCACCATCTTCTTTTTGTCACAACCTATATGGTTTTCTTTCCTGTTAGCAGGTATAAAGGTCCATGTTCCTACTTGAGGCCAACTGCCACTTGCATCCCCTCTTGCCTATTCAAGGACTTCACTCCAGAAATTCTTTTCCTCTCTCTCCTGTATCATTCTCATCAGTGCATGAGTAAGATGGCCTTCCTTCCATCTTGAGTTTACTTTCCCATGGAGTTTTCATCTCACTTCTCTCCTTCCTTTGGCCACAAACATTATTTCGTTTTAATTTTTAATTTTAAAAATATTATTTTGGCCATGGCTGGTGTGGCTCAGTGGATAGGCACCAGCCTCTGAACCCAAAGGTTGCTGGTTCCATTCTCCAGTCAGGGTACATAACCAGGTCTCCAGCCAGGTCTCCAGCCAGGTCTCCAGCCAGGTCTATAGTTGGAGGCAGGTGAAAGGCAACCATACATTGATGTTTCTCTCCCTTTCTTCCTCCCTCCCTGCCCTTCTCTCTAAAAATGATGGATAAAATCTTTTTTTAAAAGTATTATTTTTATGAGGAGCAAGATTAATCATAGTTTATCACTGTTAAGGAGCTCTAAAGGTCTGATTCCAACAAGGAAAAAAAAGAAAGGACTTCTTAAAAATTTGCAAAAAATAATGGAATAAAAGTAAGGACTTATGTATTGTAGTGTGACTTCATAGTCAATAGTCAAGCAAGAGGATTAATATCTCCAGGCCTCAATTTCTTTGTGTACTCTGACTTCTTGGAGTAGAAGAATATTTGGAACACAAATCATTGGTGAATAAGGCACCACTGCTTATGTAACTTAATTTTAACTATGATGACTTTGGCTTATAGTCATGGAATAATTTAATCTATCTTATAGAACCATATCAAAATTGTGTTAGATGTAGGTGAATACCTATTTGAGAAAAATCATGGTAAATCAGAAACTACAATAGACAAAGCTCAATTGGTAAATTCCCAAGAACAGCCCTCTAGAAAAGAACAGATTTCTAAGAATGGATAAAGACTTCTAGATAAGAACAGAACAGGAACAACTTGAGAGATACATGCCAATTTTCAACCTCAAAGAGAGGTCCATCAACGACATCTTTTTATGTTATACCTGAGTACCTGGAATCCAGGGTGGCAAATATGGGAAACCATGACTCTGTTCTCTCTTTGTGGTCAAACTTTATTACTTCACATCATAGAAGAAACTACATAAATGCAAATTTAACATTTAAAAGAATTACTGTGCATATTTTTGCAGAGGGTAAACATGGAGGGACAAAGAAAGAACATTATCTGCTACCAGTGCTTGATGTATTATGTTCAAGACAAGAATCAGAAACACAGCCTTGACAGACACATGGAATTTTAGAATTATAAGAGACCTTAGAAGCCATCTCAGGTCCAACTGCCTTTTCATCTGATATCCCATTGAAATGGAGAAAGGGAGAACTGATGAGGGATAATATAAGGAATAATAAGGCACAATGATCCCAACTGTGCAAGAGAACAAGGAGGAAATGTGCATTTTTGTTGCATGTATTCACAGACATGCTATTTCATAGAAGAGACAAATGAAAAATAACAGGGTGACTTCTTGGACACATAGATAGACACCAGCCTGGGAAAAGCAGTTCCTCTAGATTTATGTGCCTCCAAAAGAGAGATGACACTTTAAAAAAAGGAAGTTTAAAAACAAATTTTGGGGTGAATGGGCCAAGCTTAAAGATGGTCCAGGTGGGGAAATAGAAGCATAGTGTTGGAAAGAGTAAATAATTAACTATTCCCCCAAATCAGAGTTTTCAGAAGTTGAGACAAGACTTGGGTTTAAATTCCAGAAGTATCCAACCCTTGCCGCTGTGGCTCAGTGGATTGAGTGCTGGTCTATGAACTGAGGGATCAAGGTTCAATTCCTGGTTAGGGTACACGCCTGGGTTTCAGGCCAGAGACAACCACACATTGATGTTTCTTGACCTTTCTTTCTCCCTCCCTTCTCTTCTCTCTAAAAAATGAATAAATAAAATCTTTAAAAAATAAAATAGCCCTGGTTGGTGGCTCAGAGCATAGGTGCTGGCCTGCAAACCCAAAAGTCACTGGTTTGCTTCCCAGTCAAGGCACATAACCAGGTTGCAAGCCAGGTCTCCAGCCAGGTCCTTAGCTGGAGGCATGTGAAAGGAAACCATACATTGATGTTTCTCTTCCTCCTTCCCTGCCCTTCTCTCTAAAAAGTAATGAATAAAATCTTTAAAATAAAATAAAATAAATCTCAGAAGTATCTCTGAATGCATAATTTTATAGCCTTAGAAAAATTACTCATTCTCTCTGAGCTTTCCTAGCTGTAATCCCAGGTTTAGACACACTAAAGCTTCAATGTCAGCAATATCACTGACTGTTTGAAAGACCTTGAACAAGTTATTCACTTTCTGGGAAACTACTTACTTACAATATTGGGATATCAATACCTTCCTCACAGATTGAGCACACAAAAAGTGCTAATAAAGCAGATGTTATTAGTATGAGGATGTTTGTATATATTTAGTATAAACCACTGACTTACAAAGTTCTCCAATTTGATTGGAAAACTGGGTCAAGATCAAGACGACCTGTTTCAAACTGATTTGGGTATTCAAAAATTTTATTTAAGTCTCAAGAAATAAGCCAGTTAATATGAATGACTACAGAGCTCTTAGGATAAAATTTATCATTGCTGTCATCAATCCGCAGTGGGCACTAAATTAAAAAAAAAAAAAAAAAAAAAAAAACTACCCCAAAGAATTTCAGATTCTGGAGATGATGGTGTCCTTCTTATTGCTTAAGACTACTTGCTGATGTTTACTCTTTCTTCTCTAAGCTACTCTACTTCTAGCTTCTTTAGACTACAACCTATTAGAATACTCCACCTTTTCTCCTATCTTCTTGCTGTTACCTATTGTCTTCTCAGTCATTCCCCTTCATTTGCTGAAACTGTGTTATCTGAATCTTGCCTTTCTTTCTACCATTATTCTTATCACCATTATTGAGGACTTCAGCATCCAGGTGGATAGTCCAACTGACAACCTGGCCTCTGAAGTCCTTGATCTGTTTGTGTCTGTTTACCAGTTCCTGCACTCCATTTCAGCTATTGCCTCCTATACTTACATTCTAGACATAGTTTGATAAATTATCTCCAGCCCAGTTAGCTCAGTTGGTAGGCTATCAGACTTTTAATCTAAGGTTCTAGGGTTTCAATCCCTGTGTGGGCACCTGTGGCTTTTAACTCTTACTTAGGTTACCAAATCCTATCACAAAAAATCCCAATGCTGAAGTGTGCTTCTGCTATAAATTCAATTCAGTTCATTTTTCATTAATTTCAGAATATGCTATATGAACATGTTTTTAGGGATAAAAAGAGAATTACCTCCAAAATGTTCATTTCAATTATCCCATGCCCTGCACACCATCTTTTCTCTGTCCAGCTCACTTCTTCTAGTACTCTTCCTTTAATTATACTCTGTCTTCACTGGGATAGCCAAGCTTTTGATTCCACCACATTTCCCTACCATATCCTCTCATGCCATTGCTCTTCTTTTTACCCAACTTAGATTTCATGACCCATTATCTTAATCCTTCCTGTTATGTATCTATACCTTGTCTATTTCTCTTCCCATCTTACTTGTTAAGTATAACCCCAGCTCTTTGTCAGCTCCATGACTGCACCTGAGAAAGCTGCATGTGGCAGAAGAAACAGGTTATTAGGCTGAGCAGCCTCACATTAGATTTTTGACCATGTACACCAAGTCAACCTTTAACACTGCCTGGAAACCTAAGACCTTTCCATAAATAATATGTAGAAAATCAAGAAAGGAGATAATGAGACAAATAAGAATACTGGGTAGGATTTGGTTGAGAGATTCAGAAAAGTAATGATGAACCATGGACTAGAGAAATAGTCACAGAAATAGGGTAAGTCAGAGAATACTTTCCAGAAACATTCAGAAGGCAGAATTGGCATGATTTGGTAAGTGAAACCAATTGTATAATCAGCTTTGCTTATATAATGAACCATGAGTAGAAGCTAGGGACAGTGGACTAATGAAGTCATTCTAAATTTAAGATATTCCCCATGGCCCTGGTTGGTAGCACAGTGGTTAAGGCGCCGGCCTGCGAACCCAAAGGTCGCAGGTTCGATTCCCCAGCCAGGGCACATAAACAGGTTGCCAACCAGGTCTCCAGTCCGGTCTGTGGCTGGAGGCAGGTGAAACGCAACCATACATCAATGTCTCTCTCCCTCTCTGCCTCTCTCTCTTCCCCTCTTTCTAAAAATAATGAAATAAAATCTTAAAAAAAAAAAAAGATATTCCCCAGAGTACTTCACTGGAAGATCTGGAGGGGACTGCTTAGGAAGGTCCTTTCTTTCCACCCTGAACATCAGTTAACACCTTTCTACCTCAGATATCACCTCAGACTTCTCAAAATTAGCCTTTATAACCTTTTTCCATTTCTACTTTGTGGCTTTCTTTCCACTACCCTTTGTTATTTATCTCCAATATGAGGGAATGGAGAGAAGATATTGCCCCCATTAGTTTAAATAATTATTTGAAAAGAAAAATTAATTAAAAAAAAACTGAGTAGGAAATTCAAAGTAAAGATTATGCTAATTTCAGTTTGGGATTTTCAATTTCCCTATTAAGTGACAGGGTTAATAGGTTTGGGTATAATTATTAATGATGCAGAAATAGGAATTGTATCTATTGCTTGCACTCTTCTCTCAACAATATCCTGATATTTTCTGGAAAATCATTCCTGTTGCCCTCAGCAGCCTCATCATTCTTCATCTCTTTACCTTCCTATGCTTATAGTTATCTGGTTGTTTGTTTAATTGTTTATTGCCTATATCTCCCTCTGGAATATAAGCTCCATGAGCCTAAGGACTTTGGCTTCATTGTTCACTGTTGCATTTCCAGAATGAAGACTAATGTTTGGCACCTAGTAGATGTTCAACATATGTTAAATCAGTGAGTGTCAACGTATATTAAATCAACCAGTGATGTGACCCAGACTTAAGAATGTCATCATATTCTACTTTGTTGGCAACAATGATTGGTTTAGAATGGACACAACATAGCCCTACAACTGTGAGCATATACTTTTGGAGCTTCAAAGAGCCACAGAGGAAAACCTAGACTAGAAACAAAACCAATTTAGATGGAAACCAAGCTGAAAGAAAAGAGAATGAGGCCAAATACCAGTGACATTAAGATCCAGGATCAAGACCAACATGTTACATGAGCCAATAAATTCCACCTTTTGTTTAACTTTGCTCAATGTTGCCTCAGTTGAATTACATTTTCTACCATTTATAACCAGGAATTGTTACTAATACAGGTTGTAACTGAAGTGTTATAAATAGATAATATCACATGGAAGAGATAGTGTGAGAATAGAATACCAGAAATAACCATAATTAGGGATGAATGGAAGAAGGAGGCTAAAAGAAACAGCTTAAAATGTAAAAGAAGAGCAAGCAATACCAAGGTCACAGGAAAAAAATAAAGACTTTCAAAAAGGAAGAGGAGAGGTTAGGAGTATTGAACTGAAATTCAGAGTGTCATCAGAATCACATAGAGGCCTTGCTAAAACACAGATTGTTGGGCCCCACTCCAGAGTTTATAATTGAGTAAGAAGTAATGTAGACCTAAGGATTTAAGTCTCTAACAAGTTTCTTTCTTTCATTTCCTGCTCTTTTCTTCTCTTCTCTTTCTTTTTCTTTTCCTTTATTTTCTTCTCTTCTGCTTCCTTCCTTCCATCCTTCCTTCCCTCCCCTCTTTCTTTCTTTCTTTCTTCCTTCCTTCCTTCCTTCCTTCCTTCCCTCCCTTCGCTAGTTTAGGAACCGCCTTTGAGAACCACTGCTATAGAGGTTTTGAATCAGGTGAGATTTGAAAAGGTTTTTTGTATTTGAAATGTGGGAAAGGAAAACAGTATCTGTGCTATAGTAAGTAGAAGGAAATGCAGAAAGTTTGGGAATGGGAGAAGTGGTGGCAGTGAGAAGAGATGATTCTTTTAGGGAACTAAATTATTAAAGAAATGAAAGAGGGAGTTAGGTAGAGTAAATGACAGGAAATGCTTTTTTATTTAAAGATGGGGGAAATTTAGGCATGTTTATTGGCTGAAGACAAAGGGCTGTAGTGAAGCCTTGAGACAAGCTGAAGATATTGGAATGAGTTGAAGGGGACCAGAGGAAAAAGGTGAGGTCCTCAGGTGGAAAGGCCAGCAACCAGGAGCAGGGGATGAAAGCAGACGTGGAAGGGTTTGTGAATGGAGAAGCCTATGTTTGGATTGTTGAGTTTTTTCCTTTAAAGTGGAAAAGAGGTTTATGCACTTAGAAGAAGGGAGGAAGTAAAAGAGCAAGGCGTTTAAAGAGAAAGGGAGAAAGTATAAAATAGCTGCTGAGAAGAATGGGAGAAAGTTGACCATAAACAATTATAAGTTTCATTCAAAGAATCAAGGGCCCATGTGGTTGGAGTCCATGATTACAGAATGGAGGGGCTTCTTCCCAACAGAGCTTGGCAGTCGTGGTTGAAAAGCAGAGAAGGCAGACCGTGGCATTCATCCAGGATAGGAGTGAATTTCCTTCTTGTTCTTTTAAAAACAATAATACCTCCATTAATTAGTGCTCTGGGAATAAAGCTCTTTATTATGAAAACATGCAGTCTGAAAAACAAAAACATGTCCATAAATCATGAAAGCAGACCATTTGTAGTCCTATGACAATATTGCTGAGTACAGTATCTTTTTGTCCTGGACAAGAATTTGGTCTAGATCAACTTGTCAAATCTCTGAAGAATATCTTTTGTCCCAGTCCCCCTGACCTACTTCAAAGTTCTGCTATCTCTGATCTCTTCAACCCCATCTCTTAGCAAACCTGGGGAGGATTTGATAACCTGTGCAGTTGCTGCTGATTAGATTATTAGTCTCTCACTTATGTGTTGTTCTGGTCAAGGTGATGTATTTTAAATGCTTTGTTCCAACTGTGGAATAATATTGGACTTAGCTTTCATAGAAGAAGTGAGTTTCATAAGTTGAGTTTCATAGTCAACTTAAAGGATGAGAAGTGCAAGTAATGGAGATAGTTTGTCTGATCTCCAGTGCTCAGTATTGTATGCAGGGGCCTGCAAGTGGTCTGACACATAGAAAATGCTCAAGTATTTACTCAATGAATGAACAAATGAATAAATAATAAAATTGACTGTGAGTTGGGGATGGGGGACAGACATTGTTGATAAAAGTGCAAATTACAACTAGATGGAAGGTACCTTTTAATGGAGCTTCCTCAGAAGTTAACCTAGAGACAAAGATTTGAGGACAAGTAGTTTATTTGGGAGGTGATCCCATGAAGCACTGGTAAGGGAGTGGGGAAGTGAGAGAAAAAGAAGGGAGTTAATAAAAGGGCATGTTAATGAGACAGTTACCATTGTGGACTACTGAGGCTCAATTCCACTGTTAGAATTCCACTCTTGTTGGGCAGAGTTGTCCCTTGTCAAAAAATGAGGAAAGTGGGACATTTTTTACATCAACTCCTATTTGTCATTGACAGGACTGCTCTTGGATATGTACATTCCTCACCATTTCTGGCTGACCCTTTGGGTAGACAAATCCCACTCTCAGAGCCAGGGAAATCCCTCAGGCAAAGAGGTACATATGCTCGCCTGAGGGACATGAGTCACTGAGGAGGGGATATGGTGGGTCATCCAGAGCAATGCTCCAGGGTCTATTTGTTAGTACCTTTCAAAATGTTAAATGTACATTTCTTCCATGCAGTAACTACACTTCTACAAATTCATGCACTTGATAAATGCATACATTTGCACCAACACACATATATACCCAAAGAATAGGCACTGAAGAATTATTTGTAGTAGCAAAATTTTGGACACAATCTATCAATGGGATGATGGTTAAATAAATTATAGCATAATCATATATCGAAATCCTATGTGGCTACTGAAAAATAAGAGTATATAGATAGATAGATAGATACAGAAAAATACTCAACATATTATTGTTTTTAAAAATAAGAAGCATATAGCTTTGAGCAGCATGCTATAGTATGTGTAAATATATATATATTTATATTTATATATATTCTATAAATTTATATATATTAGCACTGGAAATACATGTATACATTATATATACTATGGTGTATATATATATAGATATATATACACACACATATATATGCTATCACTGGAAAGATACAGAATGAGTTGGAAACAACGATTCCTCTGGCATGGAAATGGAAATTGGGAATGGGAGAAAAGTCAGACAAGGTGAAACAAAAACATATTTTAGTTACTATATTCTGTTGTACTAATTTTTAAATATGTTCATGTATAACCTTTTTTAAGAAATTAAAATTTTAAGTGAATTGGAGTAGTTGCGTGTGTGTAGATTGTAGTTAATACAACAAAATAGAAATTCTCTCCCCTACGTCCAGTTCCACATTCTAATCCCAAGGGAATTTAATCTCAAAGGAATCCAGCAATTTTCTGGAGCTCTTCAATGTGTCATTTGAGATTGTTCCATTCCAGGCCAATCATGAATCAAGTGACCTTTTCCAGGCTTCATTCCTTGTTGCATTTTTCATAGGTCTCTGCTCTCCTGAAACAAAAGAAGTGGTGGCTGACGAATGTTTTTAAGACAAACACAAAGAACATGTTAGCTCTGGCACCAGTTGGAATAGATGTTCTTGATACTACATTGCCAGCCGAAATGTTCTCATCCTTGAGGAAAGTTTCTCAAGTGGTCATGACATTCTTGGGCAGGGACATAGTCATAGGGGTACCCGCAATGTCTCAACATTTGGCTGGGCAGTGATATGTCACAGAAGTGTCTAATTAACATAGATCTTCATTTTGGGGAACTGATGCTTTTTCTGGAGGGCTGGGGGATAGAGGAACTCATTTGCTCTTATGAAACTGGTAAACTACTGCTGTTTCTTCTGCTTTCTCAGCCTCTCCATGGAGAAGAGGATTAATCAGCTAACTGCTCAATTTAATCAGTACAGGCCACCACATTTAGCACAGACAACCCAGATTATAGGGTTCAGCCTTTGGCAGGGTGTTGGAAGGGAGGGGAAGACACAGAACTTCCATTTCTCATAGCCTACACCATTGAATAATAGTAGTAAAAGATCAGAATGCCTCATCTGGATCATCGCCACAGCAAACCCCAAAGGCTCTCCCTGTTTCCAGTCTTGCTGCTTTTAAAATCACCTTCCAAGGTGGGGCCATAGTGATCTTTCCATAATGTGAGTATAACTCGGATAGTCCATTTCTTGAACCCCTTCATTGAAACCCTATTTTCCTATAAAGTAAAATATTCCACTAATCAGAGTCTTCAAAGCCTTTCATGGTCTAGCTCATGCCCTCTTTTCTAGCTACATTACTATCATTTCCCAGCCTTTATGTTTTGAGCAGTGCCTATAAACCCCTATATGATGCTCATGTTCTCCTATATTCCCAAGCTAGAGATACCTTTTCTGGCCTCCTGGATTCCCATAGCCCTGTTAGAATCTCTCTCTTTCATAGTATTTATTACATTGCATTATAATTTTATGTTTCCTTGCTTATGTCTTTCATTAGATGGTAAATTTTTCTAGGTAAAGACAGTCTCTTTTCTTTACACTCCCATGCAGTAGGCATTCAACAGGAGTTATTTACATAGACCAGCTTCCCTCTATCCTATTCCTGCCAAGTGCCTTTGCTTGAATGGCCCCAGCTTACCACCTTTGTAGACATCTCCTTTTACTCTGAATGGAGTTTAAGTGTCACAGGTGGGTTCCCCAGCAAGAAGATTATGAAATAGAGATTTGCATGCTGGAGGTTTTGGGGGAGATCTCTCAGGATCAGCACCTGAGGAGGAAGTGAAAGAATGAACTGGGAAAAAGAGAGAAGTTGCTGCAAGGCCTTAGCTGACCTCACAGAGAGTTCTGAAGCCCTTCAGAGTTGGCCCAAGTTGAGGTAAAGAGGCTGAGTTTTCATATCCTTGCATCAGCCAGATATTGGATGCAGGTTGTCCCTGAAGAGAGTCATGACCTTGGGCAAGATGGTTCTTTTCAGCCAAGGACAATTGCTGCAGAGGCCTAAGCTGAGCTCTCTTGGTGGGCAACACTTCTAACTTTTGAGTGAATATGTCTTCCAGCCCCAATTGGGAATCTGAGCAGCTGCAGCAGCATTCTGTAGCAAATGCAAACACAGACCCTGGGGTTAGAATGCCTGTGTTCAAATGTGAGCGCCACCATTTGCCAAGTTTTCCAGGTATCCATTGTGACAGGACAAAATGCCTGTCCTGTCCTTAAACTTAAAGGCTTACACACACCAATCATTTATTTATAACACAGATCTGCCATTTGGGTAAGATTTAGTGGGGACAGCTCACATTGGTACATGGAGTCACCCGGAATGGCTAGTCTGAGTATTGATTGCCCCAACTTGGAAACAGAAGTCAGCTATTTCATGGTTCTCATGAAAAATGACCTACTCACCAAGATCAGCATTTCTTAATGTCTTTTCTCTTTCTCTACCCTTCACTTTTTGTGGAACAAGTACAATTTTCTCCCTTTGTGGAGAGGGGTGTTCTGCACCCTTTAATGAAGCCCTGGAACCCACCATCCCACAGCCCAAAGGCCTTAGCTTCTAGTCCAAGTAAACTTATCACAACCTTCCTGGGAACAAACATTGTGCTTCACTCGAGAGAAATGCTGGCAAACAGTTTCCATCTTGTCTTGTTACTGTGTTTTTACCCCACCTTGTTCCAAATGGACAGTTTTGTGAAGGGGTCTCCTCACCTGTGATAATCTTTCCCCATTCATCCTGTGAACCCCAATGTGCTTGTTACATAATGCCATACGTAAGGAAGGACATGACTAGCTCTGCTGCCTAAGACAAGTCTATAGGCTCCTCTGATCTTGGATGCCTCACTTAAGGAAGGAAGGAGTAAATTAATTATTTCTAAGATTCCTTCTTTCCCCAATTTCCATTGTTTCATTCACTGAGCTGAATGCAACTTGATAAGGCACATTTTTACATGTAGCCTGGAAAACTCACAATACTCTTTAAATGTGTGCCAATACAAAATAGGGAAATGGCAAAAAGATGGGTCCTTAAATCTTTCATAACAAAGGTGTAATATTGGCCATATGTGTCCTCACCAATGAGAATGTCCCCATTTTCAGAAGTCTCTGCTTTCTGCTCTGTTCCAATTGTGGAATACTATTTAAAGAGTTTTGAGTTCACTACTTAGAAATAAAAAGTTACACCCTTTCCTCCACCCCCAACATATGTACTCATTTTGAAAGTATTCTTAAATACTTTATACAGACATCAGGAAATTTGGAAAATATAGAAAAGCACAGAGAATGACAACACCAATAATCCTTCCATATGTATGAGGAATATATGATATAATCACTGTTAAACTTTGGTATATTTGGTTGAAAAAAGATGAACATTGTATTGTGTTATTTTATAATCAGTCTTTTTCAGTTAACAGTAGATTATACTTTCTCATTTCATCATGAGACATTGTAATTCATCATCAATTGTATTCCATTTTGTGAGTAACCATCTCTGATTTAATCAAGCCCCTCAAGTTTTTATAAACAAACATGTAATGAATTACTTTTTTACCAGCTATCTTGGCAATGAATTTCTAGACTACAAATTTTATAAACTTTTGGATTTTTAATATGGACGATCAAATTGTCTTCCAAGAAATGTTCTCAATTTGTATTTCCTCTAAGAGGATAGGAGTGCGGCTCCTCTTTGCAGCTTTGTCAACAATTAGCTGTGACCTATGATTATGTTGGCGAAGGGCTTTGGGCCATGACAAAGTCCAGTGTGACAACTGAACTCTGATATTACTCTTTGATATTGCTGTGTTTACAAAATACCTGAAAATAGAACAGAGAGCAAACACATTGATCATTTGGAACCAGAGACATCCACTGATTGTTGAAGAATCTAAATATACACCAAGGGTTCCTAACATGGTGTCTATATGCCTGACCCCAGACTTTTATTCCACTTAACGTAAGTGTCTGTTCCAACCTGAACAAACTTGTTTAAGCTAGAGGCCATGGCTGCCATGAGAAAACTTGAGAATTAATAAAGCATTCATGAAAAAAAAGTGAAGGCAACTTGCCTCTAGTAAGTGTACTTGACATACAGATCAACTTATTTCATGCTGAAAATGTAGTGTGGGGATTTTTTTGTACCCAATGAGGAAACTGACAGCACAAAGCGAGAATCGAAAATCTCCTCCTCCCTCCACGGTAATACAGCCAATTAAGAACAAACCTGAGAACTGAACTGTAGTTTTTCTGACTCTTAAACTAGTATCATTTCTGTTATAACAGAAAGGCTTTCCTAGAAAGGAAGAGTAATGCTGGGACTAAACGTAGAGTGTAAAAGTATGGTTAGGCTAGCAGCATTATGCCCTGCACACAGTAGGGCTTGACTGCACCTGTGCTGAGGGAGTGAATAAATGACCAATGTTTCCTTCCCATCCTTGGTTTCAGGTGACCTAAACAATGGCAAAGGGAATGGTGAGACATTCTCCTCCACAGAGTTGTTTGGTCCCAGTTTTCATTCTGTAATTAAGGTCCATATATATATTTTTTCCACTCCTGGTCAGTCCAAAATAGCTGATAATAGCTCTGCGTGCCATATCTGGGTGGTAGGATCAAGCTGAGTGATAAGAACTTTCTCTTTTTATTAGGTATCATACACGTAATTTCATGTGGTTCACTGTAATAGTTCACATATACAATGCTGGGTTGTTGTTGTTTATAAGAGAAAGATACTTACTTCCTCTTTCTTGTCAAAATTCTGGAGCCATTCTTCCCTTCTTCCAAAGAGGAGGATTGGTTACATTTTGCTTGTGCTTGATGTAACTCCATTTAGTCCTATGGCCCACCAGCTAGATATTGGCTGCTTTAGGCAAAGGCTGGTGGATCTAGAGTGTCTATCGGCTCAGCAGCACACAGTCCCAGTACAGGGACTGGACTAGGACCAGGACGTTAACTCTTAGGGTGGGAGGAAAATGGACAAAAGTAAGGCCAAGGTGGGAGCAGAGAGGGCAAGCAAGAGTCTGTGTATGATTTGAGAAATAATGTGGAAAGTTAGACTCAAGAATAAGCCACAACCTTAAGAGTTAGACATTACATCTAAGGTGGGAGCCTAACATGGAGGGAATTAGATGTGTGACCCAAGTAAACCAGGGCTCTTCCATCCTTGCCTGGAGTCTGGGACCAAGCTTAGCTAAAGTGTGGTAGAGGACTTAACTGTGTGGTGGGGTGAAGGCCAGAGTGGGAGCTGGGGAGCAGGCAGGCTGGTGTAAGGATTTAGACACTCTGCATTCACAAGCTTTTGAAAGTTTGCTTTAGCTATTTCCCTAATAAACAGTTGTTGAGCTCATGTTCTGTACCAGGCACTGTGCTAGTTGTTGACAATAGAGCTTCATGTCTTCATGAAGCTTGTGTTCTGATAAAGAAGAGGGATAAGGGAGAAGACAAATAAACAAATAAGATCATTACATACTGTAATAGTGTTATGAAGTAAATGCCTAAGGTGATGGAATAGAGAGTAACTACAAGAGGCCCATTTTAAATAGGGTTGTCCCAGGGCAGTGGATCAGGAAGGCCTAAGGGATGAAAACAGAACACCCTTAGAAAGAGTAGAGGAGTAGCAGGTCAGTCAGGCAGAGGAAAAAGCAGGTGCAAGGGCCTTGGGTGGGAATAAGATGTAAGTTCTGGGGTCAGGGAGATGGAAGGAAGCCAGTGTAGAAGAAGAGATGTTATGAGATTGGAGAGATGGACCTGAGGTAGAATGGGAAGGAACTTGGGGGTCCTAGGTTGAAGTCCAGATTTTATTCTAAACATACTAAGAGGACATTAGGGGTTTTTCAGGGGTGGAATAACATGATCAGAATTGCACTTGAAAAATTTTGCTCTCTGGAAATTGCAGAAGGACAACAGCGCATCCAGGTAAGAGACTTCAAAGTCCTTTGAGGGAAATCAGAGCCAGTCCTTGACTCCTTGTGAGATCTCCCAGAAAAGACATTTGACAAAGAATCATACTGCTTATCACAAAATGTAAAATTCATATTGAGATAGAATCATAGACAGAATCTAATAACTATTGGGTGTTCTTTTATGAAGATATATGTATGTAAAGAAGGTGGAGAAACATAGGTTTGGAAAATGGCCCCAAAAGTTCATACCTCTTTTAGTTAAATCTTTCTTTCCTTCTTTCTTCCTTTCTTTCATTCACCCATCTATTGATTCTTTTCTGTAATAAATGGTTATCAGCTCCCTGCTCTGTGCCAAGAAATAGCCTATGTCCAGTGGGTGGGTTTGTTGCAGAATCAGTAGTTAAGATCTCTGTCTTCCTGGGGCCTGCTGTCTCCTCCAGGCAGTTTTTAGAGCCTATTAAGTTCTTTAAGAACTGATCCACATTGGAAGCAGGGGGAGGAACCATGAACCTTTATACGGAAAGAGCCTTGGGTTGTCTCAGGAGTGGAAGCTTATAAATGTTAGCTGACAAACAATTGTTGTTGAACAAACTGTTAAACTTCTTTGGTACTGTTTCTTTCTTTGAACAGATGAGAAAAGCTGGGCAGGGGATCATAACACTCAGCGTGGCTTCTTTCAATATTGAAATTCTATCACACAGAAATTGGATGGAAGAGTAGAATGACGTCATCCAAGCAATGCCAACATCAGGATAATCAGATATGACTGGCCTCCTGAATGGCATGATGTGATTGATGATCTACGTCATATTTCCCATAAAGTTGTTTTGCCAAAAAATTGGACAATAGTCTGGCTGAGCCTCTAGATTACACACCAGCTTTCAGTAAATAATGGAATAGAGGAGCATGTGGAAATCTCAGGGAGTGAGAATGCCCCCAGCACGATCTAATGTTGGCAACTCTACAGAACAAATGACCTGCTTTCTTTAAATTTCTTTGAATGGCACGCAAAACAACACTAAGTTTTGGATGAGGGGACACTGTCAGATTAAAGGAAACATTAATATCAAATGGTATCAATAAAATGCCATTGGTTTTACTACAGAAGAAGGTCTTTAAGTGTTTCATGTTATAACATGGATGAACATGCTGTGTGAAATAAGCCAGACACACAAAAGAACAAGCACTCAATGATTCCACTTATACAAAGAACCTAGAGTAGTCAAATTCATAGAGACAGAAAGTAGAATGGTGGTTGCCTGGGCCTGGGGAAGAAGGGGAATGAAGAGTTATTTTTTTAATGCGGACAGAGTTTCAGTTTGGGGAGATAAAAATGGTTCTAGAGCTGAGTGATGATGTTGGTCACACAACAATGTGAAAGGACTTAATGTCACTAAACTGTACACTTAGAAATAGTTTAAACAGTAGATTTTATGTAGTCTTTATTTTACGACAAATAAAAAGAAGTCCTCAGGTGCTAGAGATTCATGCTGGAGTAGCTATAAGTAAATGACATGGTGACTGGGATGTCCTATAAAATGACCTTGTGAGACAAAAGAAAATTCCTGGAGGATAGTGAGAAAGCAGGGCTGAGAAAATGCGTATAATTGTTAAAGTTGAATAATGGGTTATGGGGGGTTATTATATTGCTCCTTCACTTTGGGGTACATTAACTACTTGATAATGCAGAGTTTAAGATAGATCTATCATTTTGACATGTTAACTTTAGAGTTTTGAGATGTTTTGAACAATGATACTCTTTTGAGAGGACTCAATTAAAAAAGAAAAGAAAACTCCAGCAGCCTTCTGGTGTCTTTTGTTGACAGGGTAGGAAATTGAGCATGAAAAAGACCCAGCTTGAGGAGGAGGTCATGGAGACTGCTTTTCTGTGAGCAGTGCCCTCCTCTATACACTATCCTGCTGCTGCCTTGTCAGATTGCTGGGGAGAATAAAAATCGTAGGGATCAGTGTTTCCTACTGCTGCCTCCAGCTTAGAATCACTGGGGAGCTGTCAAAGGTACTAATGCTCAGCCCCCGACCCCAAACCAATTAAGCCTGACTGTAAGGGTGGGCTCCAGAGAACAGTATTTTTCGAAAGCTCCCCATGTAATTCTAATATGCAGTTAAGTTTAAGAACCACTGGTCTATGAACCACTTGGTACCTAGCTGGTGCTGATTGAAAATGAATCTGAAACTAGTTACCTAGTGTGTTGTGTTTCAGTCATTTGATAAAGCCTTTTGTGGAAAAGAAATTTATATGCTACCTTTTCTCCCTCCCACCCAGGAGACCCAACTTCCAGAGGCTATAAACTTATTTCTTGAGCCTTTGGTAGAGCAGGCACACTTATGCCCACGAGAATATCGTGGTGGCTGTTAGTTAGCAAGAGCCTAGAAAGATAAGAACAGTTTCAAAATGTTTTTGGGGCATCACAAAAACCCCATTGTAACATAACGCTCTTTGGAATAACATTAAAGAAAAGTGAGTTATGCCCATTTATCAAAGGGAAAATGAAAGCCCCTTGGACACGGATTTTATTTTGAAGCTGAAGCCTTTAATCAAATTGACAATACAAGATATGGTCCTATGAACTGAGGAATGATAAACAGCCACTTGCAATCTCAATACGTGGCCGCTGGTATTTAACTCTCTGTTTCACCTCTGCTGTGTTGAGAATGGACAGATTTTCACAATAGTTCGAGAGAGAGAAATGGGGTCCTTACTCTGAGTTAGTTAACTGAATGTGAAGTGTAAAAAACTCCACATATTTTTCTTCCCTCACCTCTGCACCTTGGAATTTGGAGAGAATATTCTCTGGGCAATCACTTCAAACAGACTGACAAAAAAAACAAATGCTCTAAGCTTTCAATGCAGATAACTCTTCCATGGAGTGATTGAAGTGATTGATCCTAAGCTTTAAGTGCAGGGGGTGTGGGTGGGGTTGTCCATCTTTTTCTTTTTCCAAAGCCAACCCAAGTAAGAAATGGAGGAGCAGAGTTGCCAGACTTATACATAAAAATGCAGAATCCCTAGTTACATTTGAACTTCGGGTAAGTATTGGCAAATATTGCTTAGAATATACTTGCAACAAAAATATCTGATTTTATTTAAAATGCAGATGAAACTGGCCATCCTAATGTGGTGTAAAGGGAGAACATCAGATGCCTTGTCTGATGGTAGGGGTGGCAGTTGAGTGGTAAAGTATGACCCAAAAGGTAGGTGGCATCAGGGAGAAGTGATAAACATTGAAAGAGAGATAGGGCTGTGATTTTTATATGTTATACTTTATCATGAAAGGCTTGTCCTTCCCAGTCTAAAGTCATTGGATGGATTAGAGGTTCCTGGCATGTAAATAATCATGAAACAACTTGATTTATTTTTGTTTTGCACCAGCTGGTCAATTCTCTTCCTTATGAAGTAGGGCACCTCTCAAAGTCACTATCCGGTCACCAATGTCATGGAATCCTCCAGGTGTGGGCTCAGAGCTCTCACCCCATGTACCTGAGCCATAGCTACCTTGTCTCTCAAATGTGATTAGCATTGATTGGGCCCTAGGGAGGCCCAATGGAAACTGCCCACTGCCCAGTTTCTATTTGGTTTTCTAAGGAATAAATGTTTGTTATTCACTAATATGCAAGTTGATGCTATTGAAAAATGCTAGAGAGATGGAGAGTGAGCCTGGGTTAGCAGTGGCTGGAAAATATGTACCACTTCTAGACAGAGAGAATAGTTGGAAGAAGATGTATTAGAACATCCTGTTTGAAGAGTTATTTCCTAGAACCTTCTGTGAGGGCTACATTTGAACTCCAGTAATAACAACATAACCCATTCATAGTGAAAGCAGAGCAAAGGGTGGAACCCCAAGTTCACACTTGGGACTGTTGTCACTTATCACTTGGGGGCCTCCAGGGGAGCACAGATCCTAGGGAATGCCTTGCTTTGCCAGGGACCTCAGGTGTTTATATAACTGTCCAGCTGAGACTCACCCAGGGATTTCAGCAACTAGGCAGAGTCTGTGGATTTAGGGTGACAACTCAGATGTGAGCAAGGGAGAACTGCCCAACAGGGCTGCAGGAAGACTACCCAGGAAACTTCTGCTTTTTAGGGTTTTCTTTTTTTTAATCTCTTTTTCTATCTCTCATCACAAGATCCTGGTGACAGAGTTCTCCTCTTATCCCGTGATTGTAATTGTGATCATGCTTTGATGACATGTCTGTACTGAAGTTGGAAAAGGGCAGTTCCTGATTTCCAGGAAGGGACAAAGAGGCCTACGGGCATGGGGGCTAGGGAGGTGGAAAAGACACAGGGAAAAGGCAAAGGATGGTCTGCGTCAACAGAGTAATGTCCTAAAAAAAGGAAGCAGGGTGGTGGTAGGGTGGGGGGCAGGAAATGATCATTTAAAGGGAAGAACTCTTCATTACATAATCAAAGAGAATTTCTTCAAAAAATATTCCAGAAACTTCTAACTCTGGTTGAGCTGGACAGTAAACCTAGGAAGGGATAATCAATTAGGTAAAAAACTTCTACTTTTGTTTGATCACTCCCCACACTGTTTGATTAGGTTATCCTATGTATCTCTTATTTTTAATAGAAAGTTTAGAAAAGACCAGTTTAAATAAAACTAACTCATAGAGACTTCATCTTTTATTTTCTATGATCCAGGAAAAAAAGCATCATCTACCAGCTGTGTGGATTTGGCAGATTATTTAACCTTTCTGTGTCCCATTAGCTCATCTGAAAATAGGATTAATTTTAGGGCCAGCAATATGGAGTGGTTATGAGGATTCAATGAGAGCAGGTGTGTCAAGTGCTAAGTGCTGGTGATCGAAAGTGTTCAGTCATCCTAGCCATCACTGGCATTGTTCAAATGCTGCCCCAACACAGAACCCAGCAACTTAAGCTAGTTTGTCATAAAGACAGTACTTCATGGTCATGGCAAGTGGCTGCAGCAGCTGGGCCTGTAATGGACGATGATGATAATGATGATGATGATGATGATGGTATCGGTGGATAGTTGGCTTCCGAACATTCAGCAGATCTGGAGCGGGGAAAGGAGCAGCTGTTTGAAACTCAAGTGCTAAGAACAGGCAGAAGGCAAGGTTGATGGGGTCACAAACACACCTGTTATCATCTTAGTAAAACAAATTGCCTTTGGCTATGTCCTGAATATATCTGAGGTGGACCTGAGAAGAACAAAAAATGTGGAGTGGCTCAAGTAGTCTTCAATTTGTTGAAAATGTAGTCTCCCTCTCTTTTCTACCACTATCCCTGATATATCCTGGACTGGAAGGATCTTGGTTTCATTTACAATCACTAGGTTAATGAATTATAAAGGACTGAGAGAAACCATACAGACCCTTTGACATTATCTCAAGTAATACGAAACATGATTCAAATTAACCTGTACAACCAAGACGTTTATTTATCTCATGTCAGAAGAAGTTTAGCAGTAGTTCAACAATGCCACAAAGTCCAAGTTCTCTCTTTTTACTTTATCATCCTTGGTGTATTAGTTGTGTTTTTTTGGGCTGCTTTCTTCATGTGATCATAATGTGCTTGTCAGAGACAGGTGGGGTAACATGCTTTATTGTTTCCAAACACTGGAGAAGGAGGGAAAGAGGGAAGAAAGGAATGAGGGAGGGAGGGAGGGAAAAAAGAAGAGTGACCATTGTTCTCCTTCAGCCATCTCTATAGTCAGATCGATATAGGATATGTGCTCACCCCTGGATCTGTCACAGTAGCCAAGGTGAATGAGGTATGCTACAGGAGTTATACACAAATCATTAACATAGGGGATGAAATGGTGAGCTCAGACAGAGGTTTCAGCCTCGGCTCCATTAACATCTGGGGATAGTTCCTTATTGTGGGGGATGTCTTGTAGATTGTAGAATGTTTTCCAGTGTTCCTCATCTCTACCCACATGGTACCAATGGCCTAGCTAAGTGTGTTGTAGTTAGAGATGAAGCTGGGAGGGGGGTAGGGACTAGATGAGGAAGGACCTTGCAGGCCATGCTCAGGATTTGAGTTTTTATCCTAAAAGCACTGAGAAGTTACCAAAGGGTTTTAAGTAGATCTTTTCTAACTGGGATCTGCGGAGAGCATAGAAGGCAAGGAGGGAAATCAGGAGGTCCAGTTATTGCAGTAGAGCATGATGGCAGGTTCAGCCAGGATGGTGGAGATAGACACAAGAATAGATGAATGTATTTGAGTGTTATTTAGGAGCTGAACTATATAAACCTTGCGCTAGAGTAGATACGTGGGGTAAGGGAAGGAAGATACTAAAGATGACTGATTAGCTGCTGGTTTGCTCACATCGATGGACAAGATAACCTCCCATGAAGTGGGGGACATGGGAAAAGGATCAGACTGTAGAGGGAAGATCAAGTTCTAAATGTGTCAGGTTTGAGGCCTGTGTGAGTTATAGAGATAGAAATGTCAATTGGGCAGAGAGTTACAAATATGGTATTCAAGGGAGATACTAATGGGAGCTCTGGGTAATAATAATTGGAAAATTCACCTTGAGGGAGGGACTCTGACACAGGACAGAAATTCCTAGGTCTTGGCAGGAACAGGAGGGAACAGGGAAGGGGTGTGTTCCTTAAACCATGGGGGTGGAGTGAATAGGATGAAATAGATCGGCAGTATTATATGCTGTTGAGAGGAGATGGAAGATAAGGACCAACATGGTGTACTTTGGATCTAGTTTGAACTCTTCTATGGTTACTGGCTCAGTGTTTGTACCAGCAATTGTCAACCTTTTTCATCTCATGGCACACATAAACTAATTACCAGAATTCTGCAGCACACCAAAAAATATATTTTTTGCTGATCTGACAAAAATAGGTATGGTTTTGATTCATTAATGCTGGATAACTATTGTTCGTATTGCTGTTTTTTGGTTTTTTTTCACTTGACAATCTCAGGAAAAAGAGATCAGTGCCCCCTGGCTAAACAGTCAGGTATTGCATGTCTTAAAAATTTGGCGGCACACTGTTGAAAATCACCCGTCTATACCAAGGATGAGGGAGAGTTTCTGTAGTCAAATATAACTGAGAAATGCTATGTTAAAGTTCATCAGTCGTTGTCACCAATGGACTTTTCAGAGCCTTTAGTACACAAGTATTCATTGTGAGTATCCAAGAGGGGGACCAAATAACTAGGATTTCCCATTGGACCACAGAGCTCTTCATGTGCATAGCATCTTTCAGGACCAGTGTTTCATAGCACACATTCTGGAAATGTTGGTTTTGCTGTATGGTAGAAGAATCTAAAACCCAAAGATTATAAGGGCCTTATAGAAAACCACTTGGTTCAATAAGCAGGCATGGAGGAAATTTGTATAGGAAGCACAAGGTGCTTCTCCCAGGCCTCAGTCATACTGGGGCCATCTGGTTCTACTTGGAACTGGGAAATCAGGTGAAAAGACAGCCAATAAACCTTTGTAGATGGCATGAATGTAAACAAGGCGGGACATAAATCTATGGGCCCTGAGTTCAACCTGCCTGGAGTCCACAACAAAAGTAGTTGTGTATCCTGGAGTGAGGTACTTAATTTCTTTGTGTCTCAGTTTTTTCATCTGTATACAGGGGTCATCATAGCATCCCTATCACAAGAATTTTTTTGTGATTAACTAAAATAATATTTATAAAGAGATTAGAATAATGTCTGACCTAAGTAAGTGAACAGTAACTGTTATAGCTATTACTGGGAGTAGAGGTGGAGCTATGTTCCATCCCATAAACAAGGTAGCAGAAAAAGCTGTTCTGGCAAAGGAAAGAAAAATGAACAGACATGTCAAGAGAAGTAGAGAAGAAGAATAATTGAGATCTGCCTTTAGGAATCTATAAGATATCCTATGTCTTCCCAATAGCTTAAGATAGCACAGTGACCTGCGAATACAGAAATGCTATGAGTACAGTGGCTGAGACAGAATTTGTACCCAAGTCCCTTGATTTCCTGTTATTACCACATATAGTTTGTATAGGACCTGGATGTAATTCAGTGGGAAAAAACATCTCTCACAAGAAAGCAGATCTTTGTAGCCAATAGCAGATTGTGTCTGGGATTAAATTGTGTCCTTGGTTTCAAGAGGCAGACTTTTGACCTTCCAGCTGTTGCAGCCCATCTGATTGAAGAAGCTAAAGTTATTGCAGAGATTCAGGACTGAGAGCTGTGAGAGCATTTCCTCCCCTCCCTTCATGATTTTCAACTCAGTGGTTCATCTATGACATCATCAGGTCATTGATGCAATGGATAATTTTGGCCTGAGTTTGCAATGAACATCCATACCTCCAGCTGTTGGTATCTATCCTAGCATGGGATAGTCTACCCCTCCTTCACTGCCTGTGAAGGGCCTCCTCTGGTGGACTGCACACTACAGTGGGCTGGACAATTGCCGGGAAATGGGAAGAGGTTGTACAACTGCCACTTTTATGGACTCCTCCCAGCATTCTGATTCAAACCGTCTGGGATGGGACCCAGGAGTGTGCCTGTGAGACAAGTGCCCAGATGATGCTGGAAATTTAGGCACCACTCTTTGAAACCACTCCATACTTTTTTTTTTTTTTCTTTCAGCCCAGACTTTTTTGGAAAGGTTTCCAGAATTGAGAACCACAGGGAATGGGATTTTTAAGGACACTTTTGATGTTGAAATTCAAAATAATGTACGGATTAGCTTTTTAACTCAAGCCTCAGTTTCTTGGTCTGTTAAACGGAGCTAATGATGGGGACCTTTGTTGAGGCTGCTGGGAAACTCAGGTGAGCTCAATGCAAGTGAAGGCAGCTTGTTAGCTGTAAAGTCAGTAACAGTTACTCTTTGGTATTGAAATACTAATTTCTCCTGTAATTGAACATTTACATTTTCAGCAGGCAAGACCTGGAGCAGGAACCACATCTCATTTTCTACTGTATCCCCTGTCCTAGCTTAGTGCCTAAGTGTGTAGCAGTAGGCTTCATTTTTGTTGATAAGTGCCAATATTTTTAAGCTTTTGATGGCATGAATCATCATCCAAGATGCTAATTGGCTGACATCAGTTCTTTTTGGTTGGATACTAAATAATAAAGAGAAAAAACTGGTTATTAATGCAGAGAGGCTAGGAAAATGCAGTGAATAGCAGCCCAAAATAGCCTCAATAATTATGTCTTACAAAGCCTGTTTTGACGTACTTTATGAGTCAAAAATGAAGTGTGTGTGACATGAAATGAATCATTCTGTGAATAAGAGAAGAAATCTTACTCATTCCAATGTCTTTTTGTCTGTTCTGAACAATAGGTACCCTTAAAGAAAAGTGATGAGCAGCTTTGTTTATACCTCACATAAAATATGTCTAATATACATGTATCTAATATGTAAAATAACATATACATCTAATGTGAAGTAGATACAATTCTTGTAGAAAAAAAAAATTATGGTAATTCAGTAGTATCAAGTTGGCTCGGGCCTTAATAAAATACATTACGAGATACAAGTTAAGTTTTCATGTACCAGCCCCTTGCTCTTTGGGAATGTGTGGTTAGCATCTTTAACTTTAGAATTGGGTGGATAGAAATAAGAAGACTATATCTTTCCATTTACTTCCTCCAGAGCAATTTCTCAGTACTGCTCTATGCTTTTCTCATAAGGTGCTTGTGTTACATAGAAAAATGTCTGTATTTTCATACTCATCTGTAATTATTTTCAGTAGGGAGGGGGATAGAAGATGTTTCTTTGTTTCCAGAACAGAATTGAGAGAGCTATAGTTGGTTAATCAGCTCTGTTGATTTATGTTGAAAGTATTGGTTTTTAATAAATAAATCCTTTCTTCCACTTCTGAGTTTGAGACAAATGAGGGAGCCATAAAGGACAACCAAATTTATCCTTCATGACTGATAAACTGAGAATATAGTTCTAACCCATGGCTATGTGGGCTTGCTAAGGTTTCTTTTACAAATGAGGTAGTCAAGACTTCTAGTTGTTCCCAATATACAATAGCTGTTTTTCTTTAGTCATAGAATTTTTAGGTTTTAGTGGGGAATATAGTTACTCAGAATAAAGACTCTATTTCCAAGCCTCCTTTGAAGCTTGGTATGGTCATATGCTTAAGTCCAGTTCAACGCAATTGAAGTGATATGTGCCCTTAATTGGAGTGTTCTACGAAGTGCATTTAAGGGAAGACTTTCTTTATCCTCTTTGTTCTTTCTGTTAACTGGAACATGTATGTGATGGCTGGAGTTCAAGAAACCATCTTTCACCATTAGGTCCTAATTACATGTTGACAATGATGAAACAATAAAACAAAGGTTCCTGCTTTTCTGATGGCAATTATGATAATTTTACGTGTCAATTTGAACAGGTTATGGAGTGTCCAAATATTTGACTAAACATTATTTCTGGGTATGTTAGTGAGGGTGCTTCTAGATGAGATTACCATTTGAATTGATGAACTTAGTAAAGCAGTTTTCTCTCCTAAATATGGGTGGATATAATCCAATCTGTTGAGGGCTTGAATAGAACACAAATACAAAAGAAGGGAGAATCTGATCTCTCAACCTGATTGCAGAACTGGAACATGGGTCTTTCCTGGCAGTCAGACTTCAACTGAGACTTACACTATTGGCTGTTTGAGTTTTTATGCTTTTATATTTAAACAGGGACTGCACCATTGGTTTTCCTGTATCTTTAGCTTGCAAAACAAATGGCAGATCAGTTAACTTCTTAGTTCTCCCCGCCCCCTCCTCTCTATCTGGTTCCATTTTTCTAGAGAACCCCAACTAGATTTCTTGGTCTAGAAGGTGGGACCACTGTCTGGGACTGCTGTCTCAGTGAGAGTGGAAGGCAAAGAGTCAAGCTAGAGAAGATTGTTCTCAAGCCTTTGAGATTTCATGGTGTTTTCCCTATTAAGTTTTCTTGCTTGGGACCTTTCATCCCTTACTTCTTTCTTGTTTCTTATGAAGTGGAAACATGTACTATATGCTTGTCCCATTAGTCTATTCTTGAAGCACATAACTTGTTTAGTTTCACAGGTTCACAGCTGGTGTGAAATCTTGCCTCAGGATGAATTGTACATCAAGTCTCACCCATATCTGATTTAGATGATATTTAGGTAACCCTTTAGACTTCAGGCTTTAGAGTTGATAATAGAATAAGTTAAGACTTTGCGCACTGATGGAATGAAGGAAATACTTTGTGTGTGAGAAGAGGAATTTGGGGGGCCAAGGGTAGAATGCTATGGACTAACTGTGTCTTCCCCATAGTCACATCAAAGCCCTAATTCCCAAAGCAATGGTATTTGGAGGTGGAGCCTTTGTAATGTAATTAGGCCCTAAGGGTGACCTCATGAATGGGATTAATGCCCTTATAGGAAGAATGAGACATCTCTCTCTGCCACATGAAAACACAGCTGGAAGGCAGCCATCTGCAAACGAGGAACAAAGCCCACACGAGAAACTGAACTGGACTTCAACCTGGGACTCCCCAGCTTCTAGGAGTATGATAAACAAATATTTGTTGTTAAAAGCACCCAGTTCAGGGCATTTTGTTATAATAGCTTGAGCTAAGATAGTAATGAAGTGCTATGCTGTCCCTGAACTGCTTAATGCTGATTTCATTTACATATGATAAAGAAGGAAATCTATTTGACTGCAACTCTCATCCTTTTGGGTTTTCTTTTTGCCATTTTCAGCCAAACTGAATCTTAAGTAATACTGGCAGTAGTGGCCTTCCCACCGGGCCAGCTCCAGATTTAATGGCAGAGAGAAGGCCAACTGTGTTGTTGGCTGATGGATCACAGAGAAGAACTCTGAAGGGAATGACCACCAATATATTGTTCCTTCTTCCACCCATCAGGTTAGTCATCTATATCAAGGAAGTAATGACTAGAGGCACTAAGAGAGGCCAGGAATGTTAATTCAGGAGACTTTTCCATATGGAAATATGAGACTCAGAGAGGAGAGGTTCTCCTGATCATGGGAAACATAAATGCATCAAAGATGGCAAATTCTACAGATCAAGGGAAAGAGGGAGGAGGTGGGAGGTAGGAGGGGCCTTTACAGTAGATAATAGAAGACAGCATTTTAGAAGTGAAAAATACAGAGAACAACGAGTTGAAGGCAGGAGCAGTTTCCTTTGCTGAACTGGAATATAAAATCCTGGTTGTTATAGCTAAAAAGCACTTCTAGAGCATCTAGTCCAATAATCTTGATTTTCCTTATGAGAACTAGAGTGCCTAAGAATATGTTCCAAAAGTTAGTAATAGGGTTCCTATGAGTGTCATTTAACTAAGCAGGACCAGAGCATGAATTCTTCAATGGTCTATGAACTTTCCACTGGGACTTAGATAAATTGGGAAGAGAAGAGGATCAATATAGGTGGGAGAGAAAGATGTGAACACAGGCTTAAAAATAGGATTGCCAAAACATGTTCTGCAAGCACTAAAATAGACCACAGTGGTTACAGTGGGCAATTCATGTTGCTAAGAAGTGGGGTAAATAAAGCTGTTGATATGTGTTTTCAAATGCCAGATGAAAGTGTTGTGGGTTCATCTTTTGCCAAAGAAGGGGTCACTGAGCATTTTAGAAGTGATTATTGTTACGTGACACTGCACCAGGCACCATGCAAAGGATGTGTCATGGGACCATGAGCCCATGAAGAGCAGGAAGGCTTGTCTAAAGTATCTCCTCAATGATTTGCAGGACAAAGTTTGAGCACCTTAGCACATGAGGGCTTTAATTTGACCCCCCACCCACCCACTCACCAGATTCATCTTTTGACATTCTCCTCCTTGAGTTCAGGTCCCAGCAGTATCAAGATGCTCTCAGGCTGCAGCAGCTAATCATTCAATATTTTAGTGGAGTAAAGCAAAATTGATTTTTCAGGTATGTTACAGGTCAATTGTGAACCAACAAAAGGACTCTGATCCTTATAGTAGTTCAGCTCTCCAGACTGATGAAGCCTCCATCTCAGAAATGCTCCATGGTGGCTGGGGCAGGGTAAAGTGTGTAGCAAACCATGCATTGACTCTTAAAGCTGCTACCCAGAGAGAACACTTTGCTCTTGTTTGTATTTCATTGACCAAAAATGTCACATGGTCAATACTGCCTCCACGGAGCAGGTGAGTACAATCTTTCTTAAAGAGGAGATGGAGAAACTGCAGTCCCCACACCTCCCTTGCTATCTCTGGTCCCTGCAAAGCTCAGGTTCTGTGTTTCTCTAGTGCCCCAGGCATTCTCCCATCATTTCTCACTATATGCCAGGCACTGGGCCAACTTCTTCCATATTTTCTCTCTTTCAATCCTCACAGTGACTCTATGGGGTCAGTATGGCTATTAACCTCATTTTATAGAGAAAGCGGTGGAGAGTCTAGCAGCCAGCTCTTCAGTTTCTACCCCTGTCCTCTGCTTCTGGCCCTTCGGTGACACATGCTGATTTCTACCTCTGCTGGGCTCAGTCTCCTCATAGCTTTTGGTGAATAATGGTCACAGCTGTGAAAACCTCAGAGGTGGGGCCACCTGCTGTTTCTGCAGCCAAGGAAGGGGAATTAAGGACAAAGACAAGGTGTTCTGGGAACACAGAAGAACTGACTAGCCCTAATGATGAAGAGAAAAAGGAGGGGTGATGGTCGGGATCCATACAAGCTTGCTAGGAAAAGCAAAGAATTGCCTGTGTGACGTGTGGCAGACCTAAAAAGGGATAGGTGCTGCTTAAGTGTTCTTACATAAGAGATACTTTTTATCTGCTCTTTCTTCTCTGTAACTCAGAATCTGGCTACATGTATAACGATGATGATGACAATGATAATGATGACAGCAAATATATACATGACATATGGCATTTAATGTGGGGTCAGATTTAATTTTAGGTTTTCTATATATAAAAACATTTAATTTTCACAACACTCTCAGGAGGAGGAGATATTATGAATATCCCCATTTTTAAATTGATGAAATTGAATAAAAGAGGTTAAGTGCCAGCTAGTAAATAACAGAGATTGGGTTTGATTCCAGGCAGTCTGTCTCCAGAGTTTGTGTTCAACCTCTTCGATCCTTATAACATGAGTGCTTGCTATAAGCCAAGCTCTGCTCTAAGTATTTTATATCTATTATTAACTCATTTACCCCCTGCAGCAACAAACTTCTGACATCAGTGCTCCTCTTATTTTCATTTAACACATACAAAGGCATGAAGAGGTCAAATAATTTGTCCAAACTCACACAGAGGTAATGGGCAGAACTGGGGTGTAACCCCCGGTGTTTATTATTTATAACCTGCTGTATACAGAGCCTTCTGTAATGGAATCAGATGGGTTCAAGTTCGGGTTTACCAAGGCCAACACTGAGTGATCTATCCCATAGGATGAACTCTCAATAGCTCAATGGGTAGTTAAGTGTGTATCTGCAATGTGTACCTAAGTCTCAAATACAGTGTAACTCTTGCGTTATTTCCAATCCCTCCTCTCTAGGAATTTGGTGACACTTGAATTTGATAGGGTCGTGAAAATGGTCTCTGCTCTGATTAGATGCTATTCTGTGTCCCGTAATGACCCATATCCCACATTGCCTTCTGTAGTTTGGTTTGTTCATTTACTCCCATATTTATCATTCCAGTTAGTAAGTATCAATTGAACCTACCTAAGTGCCAGGCACTATTGTAGATACTGGGAATACAGAATTAAGCAAAAGCAATTAGATGCCTGCCCTGTGGAGTCTATACTCTGATGAAAAGAGGATGGGAAAAATTAGGCAGGGAAGGGAGATAGGAAATGCCAAGGGGAAGGGGCTTGCTCATTTAGACTGGGAAGCTACAGATAGAACCTTGGGAGAGAAAGTCCTGGAGAAGTGAGCTATATAGATTTTGTGGAAAATATTCTAAGATCCAAGAGAATAGCAAGTACAAAGGCCCAGAGGTGAGAGCATGCATGACAGGTTTGAGGAACAGCAAAGTGGCCTTGTGGCTGGATCAGAGAAAAGGAGGCAGAAGGCAGTGGAGATGTGAGGGTGAAGGGATCACTTAGGGCCTCCTAGGCCATGCGAGGCCTTTGGATTTCATTTTGGATCAGAAAGGTGCCTATGGAGGGTGTTGAGTGGCCGAGTCACAATCCATGAGCAGCGCTCAAATTGCTGTGTGGAGCACAGGAAAGCCAAATGCTCGCCAAGAGGGGGTGGTTGAATAAATTACAGCACAGTCAAACCACGGATTAAGCCATTATGGAGATTGACTTAAACCTTGCTGCTTGATTTGGAGAGAATTCTGCGAGGAAATGTTGATTGGCAAAACCCAAATGCAGAAAAGCGTGTAAAACCCCCCATTTTTATATGGACTTCCACAACTTTTCTTATACAACATGAACATGTTCTTATTTATATGACCATACACGCACGGAGAAAATGGTGTAAAGGTGCATACTAGATAGTTCACAGGAGCTACATTGGTAGAGGAAGTGGTGTTTGTAAGTGTCAGGGAGAGAAGGGAGATGCCAAGATGAAAAAATGATTGCTCTTACTAAAAAACAGTATGTCTGAATTGATCATATTTAGGCATTTATGGAAAAAGTGTGTGTGTGGTTGTGTGTAAGCACACACACATGCATGTATACATACATGCTGCATATATATCTACATATATATTGTATGAAAAAATTAATATAAATATAGCAACACTCCTACAACAAAATATGATTATTCACTTTCACAGGGGGTAAACAAGGCTGGGTGAGTTCAGTGGCTGCCTGGGACATGTAAGTCACACAGCAGTGGCATAGGAGGAGTCAAGTTCCCAGAGGTCTGTGCCTACAGTTTGCATTTCTTCTTCCCCACATTATTTATTCCTGTGCTTCACTTCCCTACTCCCAAAGCAGAGTAACTTTTATCAGCAAGAGTGGAAAGAGCCATCACCTATATAGAGAGAGAACAGATTTCTTAAAATTTCTGAATTCCTGAAAAAATACGTCAATCAAGAATGCAGACTTTCAGGAACTGTGGTGTTCACAAAAAAACGTTGTCCACACCACTTAGAAAAATGGCATTGGTGAGATAATTGCCTCCCATGATGATAAAAGGAAATGAGCTGGAAATTCTTTGCTTTGGAAAACATCAATTGCCCACTTGGGAGAAAAAACAAACAAACAAATGAAAGAAAGAAAGCTCTATTATGAAAAATAAAATAAAATAAAACAAAACAAAACAAAACAAAAATGACAAGTGTGGTGAGACTGCAGAGATGGGAACCCTTGTGCACTGCTGATGGGAATATAAAATGGTGCAGCTGCTATAGAAACAATATGGTGGCTCCTCAAGAAATTGAACATACAATCCAGTAGTAGCTCCTTTTCTGGGTATATAACCAAAATCATTGAAATCAGGGTCTTGTAGAGACATTTGTATACCCATATTCATAGCCAAAAGGAGGAAGCAACCTAAGTTCTGCCATCAGATAAAGGGATAAACAAAATGTGGTCTATACATACAGTGGAGCATTGTCCAGCCGTACAAAGAAGGGGAATTCTGATACATGTGACACCATGGATGAACCTTGAAGACATAATAGTAAATTAAGCCACACACAACAGAACAAATATTGTATAATTCTACTTGTATGAGATTCCTACAGTAGTCAAATTTGTAGAGACAGAAGTTAGCATAGCAGTTTCCAGGGACTGGGGGGAGGGGGAAGGGGAGGAGGAGAAGGGGTAGAGAGTATTTAATGGGTCTAAATTTCAGTGTGGGAAGATGACAAACTTCTGGAGATGGATGGTGGTGGTTGGATGCACAACAATGTAAAGGTACTTAATGCCACTGAACTGTATACACTTAAAAATGGTTCAGATGGTGAATTCCATGTTAGGTATATTGTTAACAATTGAAAGGGAAGAAAGGGAGAAAGGAAGCCCTGTGTGACTGAAAAATATACCATTTACAGTAGCTGGGTTCTGGTGAAGATTGTATCCGAGAGACTTTACCCCACTCTACAGCTGCTCCTTCTTAGAACTCTTATGACATGGGGCTGGTGCTTTCATGCTCCAACTCTCACAGTGTCCCTTAGCTGGCAGTGGCCCTGGTGTTCCTTTCCCCGTTCCGATCTCACAGCCTGATTAAGTGCGCCCAGATTTGCAGACTCCTAGGGGAGGATGGATGGTGGTGGCCATCCATCACAGAGACAAGCCATGAAGACAGCCTCGCTGTGAAGCATCGCCTTCAGAGGGAACCTGGTGGAGCCAGGAAAATGCTGGGAGCATGCTCTGGCAGGGAAGAGGGGTGTGGAACTCAGATGGGAGCAGAGGTAATAATCGCAGTGGAATTTCCAAAGGTTATCCAAGACTCCACTTCAGGGCTGGTTGTATTTAACCTTCCTTTTAACTTCCCACCTTCCCCTCTAAGCCTGTCTTAGATAAACATGTTTCTCCAAGGAGGAAAGAAATTGATTTCACTTGGCTCAGAGCAGCAGGATGTCACAAACACCCTAGCTGCGGCTGTCTGCTGGGCTGATTTAAGACAGGAGTCTCCAGTTAGTAGAAACCTCTACCAGCGCCCCTCCTTGTTTTCATTTCAAGTACCTTGTTTAGATACCTGGCACCCTGGTTCTCGCCCTCCTCTCACCTTCACCAACCCCTTGCACCACGTCCCTCGAAAAGAAGGGCTGTCCCACATCAGGCAGGTGTGAGCCTCTGGAGACACTTGTCAGTCCAGTGCAAGACCTTACTTTTCAAGCTGGGCGTCACCTGCCAAGGCATGACATGCCTCCACGGAGAACAGACTCTGGGTCAGGGCAGCCCGTGGAAGGAAGGACACTTGGGCTGACGGCAGAGGGAAGGAGCATTATCAGCAAATCCAGTGCCCAGTTTTACTACCCCTGGGAAAGGTGAGCCTGGAAAGAAGCTACCGCTTCACCTATAGGGACAAAACCTTAACTGTGGGCCAGGGTAGGTAGAAAAGAAAAGAAGCGTTTCCATGGGTAATGGAACGTTGTAGGCCATGGAAACATACGATGTGTCAGCTCAGCTTTGCCCAGGCCGTAAGGATGAGCTGCAGGGCTTTTGCTACCCCCCTCTCCCCTAGCCCCCCTAGCCCCCCAGCCTGGCTCCCTAGCGTTCCTGACCCGCACATGGGAAGCTGCTCGTCCCAGGGGTTGCAGACTGTGCGTCTTGCTCACCATGACCCCTCTCTTGGCACCTTGGCCAAGAGCCTGACTGCCTGAGCTCAGATGGCTCCCCCCCTAGGCCTGCAGGCTGGCTGAGGGCAACTCTGTGTGGGGTGGGGGCAGCCCGCGTGGCTCCCAAGGCGCACCCTGGCCCCTTGGCCTGGGAGCCCACTGAAGTCGCCGGCAGTGGCTTTCTTCAGTTGGCTCCATTAATTCATCCCACATGTTCCCCCTGGGCTGGTGAAAGCAAACGCCAGTGTCAGGTTGCACCCCAGACGGAGTCAGGGCGGCTTCCCCTGCCCTCTCTGTGATCCTGGGCAGCTGCTTCCCCGGGGCAGGGCGACACGACCACCCGCCCGCCCGCCCGCCCGAGCCGGGCCTGCACGCGGCGCATGCGCGGGCCGAGGGGCTGGGCAGGCGGCTGGCGCGGAGCATTCTGGGTGCCAAATCTTGCCGCGTTTGAGGGGGGCCCCCCAGGTTTGTCAGCTGCCAGTGGCAGCACAGGCCTTCGCTCCTGGTGGCTGCTTTGCGTTTGTGAGTACGGGTTTTTAAATCGTTTATGAGACCTATATCAAGTGCAAGTGTGGCCTCACGGGCGCTGCTCACCTGCTGTGCTCACACGGTCTTGCCAGGTGGGTCGGTCACGTCCTCACTCTCGGTTCACCGAGGACAGGTGGCTTGGCTAGAGTCGCCCAGCAGGGAAGCCTTGAACCTGAACTCCCAGGTGGTGGAGGCTGTGCACTTGTCTCCCACTGCAGGGGTGTGGGCTGCTTTTGCAGAGCCTAGAGAGAAGGGGTGGTCGGGGAGGGGCGTGGGATTCAGGGGGACAGTCCCCCGATTGCCTTGTCTTGGTCAATCCCCCTTCGCATTCTGGACAACAACAAAGAGTTTGGAGAATTCTAAGTTCCTTTAACGCTCTGCTACTCTGATATATATATATATATATATATCAATTTATATATATATATCAATTATTTTTTGCTTCCTTACTTTCCTTCTAATGTAAAGCCATTTCTGTTTTGTGTTTTCTTAGCATAGTTTAGCTGTCAAAGGGCATTTGTCTCCCTCCCAGCACCAGGCCTGGGCAGGGCTGGTGTCCTGCCGGATGGGTAAACAGACATGATGGAGCTGAAGGACCCACCATAGCACTGAAGGTTCTCCACTCTGACTCTTGCCTGCCAGGCACACCTGTCCTCGCTTGGCTGAGGACCAAGCTCCCAGGGAACCTTCAGAGCCCAATGGCATTGTCGCTGCCCCTGAGAAGCCTCCCCTGCCCCAACCCTGTGCTCTAGCTACCCCTAAGTAAAGTAATCACCCTAGTGCTGTAGTTTGGACCTTTGGTAGCTGAGATGTTTGGGGTTTATTGCTTCTTTACCTGCATGTATTCTTTACAGATGTGTGGGCCTCTTGAGTGCAGAAACCAGGTCTTTGTCATCTTTGATTTAACAGTACTTAGTATAGTACTGGGTGTATCAGGAAACTCAGTCAAAATTTGTGGAAAGTAAGAAGGAAGGAAGCAAGGAAGCAAAGAAGTCATTCAACTTATGGCTCCTTTCTATAGTTGTAAACTTAGAGGAAATCTTCAAAGTGCTAGTCAGCAGGGCTATGCCAGTGTCTGATGAGATTTTGCTGGGCTTAACAGTTTGCCTGCTTCCCCTCCTCCCACCACACACACACATGTACACACATACACACACACTACCACAGCTTCACCTTTGAGTAACCTAATCAATTTTAATAGGCCTCATTCCCTTTGCCTTCAACATGTAGAGAAATTTAACCAATTTCCCTTTAATTTCTCTTTAGTGAAATTCATGGGTGACACTTTAATTATTTTGGTCCCTTTATATGTCTATAACTTCCAACTCTCTCTTTTTGTTTCTTCCTCAGGGAAGCTTTACGTTTTATTCATTTAAAATATGTGTGTTTGGCATCAAGTAATAATGAACTTTTTCAAAGCTGGTTACCTAAAGCATCTTTAAAACTTCCTCTTATTACTCAGTTTTCTAAAAAAGGATCTGTGGTCAAAACTAGAAGAGAAATCGAATCTGTGGGATCAGTGAGAGTGTCAGCTATAGGCAAATCCAGTCATTCCTGTAGGTCATGTCTACAGGCTCACACACTTTTGAATATTTACAGCAATTCTGTGCTGGCATTCAAACCTATCTTATCCAGAATTGGGCAGAAAATATTGCTTGGTTCATGATCATACAAATTCGACATGCATCCAAAATATTTTATGGAGAATCTACCATGTTCTGAGTATTTCCCTAAGTCCTACTGCTGTGCTCAGAAATATATGATCACTGGCTTAGTGACATTTTCATTTTGTGGGAAAAGAAAAGAGCAACAACAAGAAGCAAAAACAAACAGATATATGCAATAATTAGGAAATGTGACAAGTCCTTTTAAGACATACCTTGAGGACTAAGTCAGAAAAGAAGGGGATATAAGTGTTTTCTCTCAAAGAAGGTAGATAGGAAAGGCAGCTCTGAGTTGCGACCAGAAGGATATGAAGAACAAAGGGAAGTGAGGTTAAGGTAGCAGGAACAGCATGTGCAAATGGCTTGGTATACAAAAGAATTTAGTGTGTTCCAGAACTTGGCACAAGTCCAATAAGGCTATAACCAAATGAACAAAGCAGAGGTGGCATAACGTGAGGTGGAAGAAGGATGAAGGGGACAGACTATGACCTTGTAGATGACATTTAATTTCATCCAAAGACCAGTGCAATGCCATGGAAGGTTCTAAGCCATCCAGTGAAATGGTCTATTTTATAGTTAGGAAGCTCTGTGGTGAATGGCAATGGTGGGCAAGACAGAAGTGAGGGGTTTCATTAGTAGGTTAAAAATGAGAATCCAGAGGAGTGTTAATAAGGACCTAGAAAGACTAATGATAATAATCACAGCTCACAGCTCCATGGTACTTCCTCTGCACCTTGTTCTGAGTGCTTTAAATAGACACTGGAAAATATGGAAAATTTTGCCTTAAAATTTTCTTACGAAATCAGTTCTTCTTCTTACCTCTATTTTATAGGTTAGGAAACTGAGACATGAGAACTGAGATAACCTGCCAAGGTCACATAGCACCTAGTAAATGCAGAGCAGGGATTTGAATCCAGTCAGACTATCTTACAACTAAGGTGCAAGAGAGGAGATGATGGTGGGTCAGAGGGGGAACCCAGACTATCTGGGTGACTTAGTGGGTGGGTGGGTAGGTGGTGGGAAAGGAGAGAGAGAAATCAGAGAAGCCCTGAAGTCTATGAGGTAGGCACTGGGGTAGGTAGGTAGTGTTGGAGAAAGCATGGGTTCATCCTTTGCTTGTGCTGTACTCAGAGCAACAACTTGGCAGAACTTGTCCTGCTGCTTGTATGGAATTAAGAGAGCTCTTGTAATCCTGTTTGCCAGTTTTACCTGTGCAGAACGGGGTTCTCTAGCCAAGGTTAGCATGCATCACATGCATACATGTGATGTGATGTCCTCACTGGAACATCACAGGGATCATGATCTTGCCCTTCCGACCTCTCAAGAATTTTGTGAACATCAAATGAGACAATAAAAGGTGGCCCAACTGAGTAGGAAACCAGAAGACTTGGGCTGAAGCTCCCTCCTATTTCTGAACCCTTGCAAAAGTTAGCTAATATCACCAAGCCTCAGTTTCCCCAGTGGTGAAATGGTAGGACTTCAGAGGGCTACTGTGAAAGGATAAAGGAAGTCGTGAGGAGGATGCACTTTGAAATGGTAGGGCATTTCACAACAACAGGGGCTTGCTATGATTATAACCACATCGGTAGGGAAAATGTGCTCTATGCGGTTTGTGTACCATCCATGCACATCATTTCCATTGATAACCATGAATGTAATTGTTGAACAAATGCAGTATATTGGCCCAGATTTTCAAATAAGGCTCTGACATCACTGATCTTGAAAGCCTTTGGAAGAGAGAATGTATTACGTGTCCTCAGTTCTAAATCTCTTTGTGGCATCTCCAGCCAGAAATTCATTCCTTTCACAAGCATCTAAGCACAGGCCAGAGCATAGAAGTGAACAGTTTAGAAACATCCCCAAGATTTAACGAGGTTGTATTCTAGTGAGGAAAAACAGATGATAAACAGAGAAACAATCAGATAAATAAGCTACCTAATTTCAGATTGTGTATGCACCGTGAAGGAGATAGTCCAGGTGTTGAAGAGCGAGTGGACTTGGGGAGCAGGAGGTGGAAGCCACTTCACATAGGTGGTCAGAGCAAGAAGGCAAAAGCTGTGGAAACAGCTAGGAGGAAAAGACTCTGGGAATAGAGAAGAATAGTGCAAGGACCCTTAACTAAGAACCAATCTACCCTCTCCGGAAAAGAAGAAGGCTGGTGGCTCTGCAGTGTACGAGTGAGGGAAAGACTGATGATAAATGAAGTTGAAGTGATCGTACCATGTAGACCAGATCCTATAGGACATGGTGGAGTTCTGACTTTATTCCAGGTACAGTAGAAGCCACTGGAGGATTTGAAGCAGGGGGACAATCCATGTGAGTTAAGCTTCTCAAAGTCCCTAGTAGTTACTGGCTGAAGATAGGATTGAGGTGGGGCAAGTGTGGGCAGGCTAAGACCAGCTAGGAGGTAGTCATCCAGGCCAGAGGTGAAGAGGACGTGGAGAAGTTTGGGAAACATTTTGAGGATAGAAGCAAAAGGACCTACTGATAGAGTAGATGTGGGTAATGAGAGAAAGAAAGGAGGTGAGAAAACTTCCCAGGTTTTGACCAGATATAAGGATGCCCTTGAGTGAAATCCTTTGCTGCAGAATCTTGCAGGCCTGAGTTCTATTAAGAGGCTACAATGAATGAGACCTTTTCTTTGGTCACCCACAGAAAAGCTCAGTCATCAAAGTGAGCAAGACCCACTCAGAACAAGAATTTGGAGAGCTAGACATGGACCGAAAAAAGAAGAGAAGTTGTGGGGTAGAAATGGGAAGAATGCTCCCCCTTGTCTTTTTTTGACTACTGTCTGTCTTAATAATTCCCCTTCATTTCTGTGGGCAAAGCCAGAAGTAAAGAAAAAAGCCTTGATTCTTACATCCATTTCAATCCTCGCCATTATTTCTCTTGCTATGTAATTTCTAAAATTGACCCATCATGGGTGGCCACAGAAGAGCAGAGAAAGGAAGGTGACTGGAGAAACATGAGGGGAGATGGGAGAGGGAGTCAGAATTTACACTAAAGAAGGAGCACCTGGCTGGTGGCTCAGTGGGTAAGGTGCTGGCCTGCGAACCCAAAGGTCACTGGTTCAATTTCCCAGCCAGGGCACATAACCAGGTTGCAAGCCAGGTCTCCAGCCAAGTCAGTAGCTGGAGACAGGTGAAAGGTAGCAGCTATACATTGATGTTTCTCTCTCTCTGCCTCCTCCCTTCTCCTCTCTCTAAAAATAATAATAAATAAAATATTTTTTAAAAAAAAGAAGAAGAAGGAGCAGAGAAGCTGCAGAACTCTCTTCTTAACTCACTTCCAACCTCGCACATCAGGCTTGAAGTCACTTCTGCATCCTCAGTGGATGACCAAATTGAAAGGAAGACATATACCTGGAAGAAATGCTTACATAAAAGGGCTCCAGAATTTCATCCCTACAGTTTTGCAGCTCTGCCCCAAGTTAACCCCGAAACAAGAAAACATGGAGCATTTATTACAAGGTTTCATAATCTCCTATTTGACAGCAGCTGGTGGTACAATGTGTGGAGTCTACTGGATCCGATTATTTAACAGATGGTTCTGTTTTCAAATTTACTCCAAATGTTCAGATGCTTTTTCACTAAATTCATATTTCCCATCTGCTGCTACCACCTGGGGCTAAGCTTTAATCTGGGTTGTAATTTGCAAATTTAAACAATTTCCTTTTAATCTCCCATCGGAAAGAGAATTCCCCAACACCAGAGGCACCCATGGGGGCCAGACAATGACTACACATGAACACAGGAGGATTATTCTCTGAGGCAAGTCTTGCCTCAATCAAACCTTCCGCCCGAGGTGGACTCAGATACATCCTTCTTGGAGAAACCTCAAAACCTGGCTCAAATGACCTTGGGATTTAAACAGTGTGTTCCGTCCCCCAGGCAAGCACAGTTAGCACATTAAAATTATTAGTAGTAAATTAAAACTCCTCCAGCAGGGAATAAAGGCACTAAGTAACAGTGTTATTGGCCCATTATGTGTCTCTAATTGTGGCACTCTGCTCCTCCATAGGTTTTTATGTTCCAGGTCCTTATCCCACTGGTGTGCATTAATGTTCTCCCTATTCTTTCTCTACTCCAGCTGCCTACAGCTGTCAGCCACCCGCTCCAGCTTTGTCTTTCTAGTGTTTTCATCTCCCTGCCAGCATTATGAAATTTAATTTATAACAAAAATGTTCTCTGAGCTTCCTTTGCTTTACAAATTTCTGGTTTCTTCCATTGATTTAGAATCCTCCCCAATTCTCTGGGTGCCTGTTCTTAGACATGTCCTTTTAGAATGTGGCCTTTTCCTTGTCCAAGTGCATGTTCCTAAGTGGATGCAGAAAAGGCAACAAAAGCTTTGGAAGGTGGGATGTGCCCCGAAGCTATGGTCGGTGGGGAGTGTGCTAGTTTTGAGATGGAGTTCTGATTCATTGTGTGACACATCTCTAGGCACCACTATTTGTCAAAATAGGATGGTGATTTCTGTAGCTCTAAGATAATGAGGCTGATGCCCCCTGGAGTTTTGCAAAGCAATGGTCCTCCCACCCATGAGCTGAAAGACCAGGAGCCATTTACTTCCCAAGTGGAATCTCTGGGATTCCATTTTCTCATCTGATGAAGAAGCTCTCTGTGTAATGATTACTAAAATAATTTCTGCCACAGTTCCTAAAGCCATTGGAAGGAAGACTCACCGTCTGTTCTTTCTGTGTGTACCTCCTATGTAGATATTGAGCAAAGGCAGCTACATCATATGTGGGACCCAGTGAAAAATGAAAATGTGGGGAAAGGGGACCTTGGTCAATGACAACTAAGGATTTTAAGACAGTGACTGCAGAACATTAAATCAAGCATGGGGACCTTCTGAGCATGGGGCCTTGTAGGAATGCACAGGCCACAGGCCCACAAAGCTTGCCCTGACGCTATGAATACCAAATAGACCATGTAGCCTACTGATAAAATTGTGCCCACTTGAGAAGGCAAGATTTCCTCAAAAAGGAGAGATTTCCAAAATCAGTCAGTGAATAATAGATGAATCCTCAGAAAACCAGATACTAAAATATAGTTCCTAACCTCCTTTTTCCTGGGTTAGCCCCTTGGGTCTAGGCATCAAGGAATGTGTGCCACTGGACAGCAGTAACAACCACCCCATCAAGACAGGCCTGAAGCTTAGATAGAATCAGGACTATATGGCCATTCAAGGCATATAATTGAAGGGAAGTGGGTTCTCTAAATCTATACTCTCCTCTGGGTTTAATTTCTGTATAAAGACAAAGTGTTTCTCAGCAGAATGAACCTTAGAAATGCACTGTACCTATGTGGAAAACATTCTCTGATAAATTTCTAAGGGTGGAGCGTGAGATCCCAAGGGTATGTTTAAATAGCAGAAGATGGTTGCTAAACCACTACACATAAGGCAAGAAAAGGCCACCAGCCAGGGCCTTTTCTTATGGCTCTGTGGGGACAAAGAGTTGAGAAACTATAAGAAGGAAAGTGGAAGATGATGGAGGAGACTGCCATGGAGAAGGGAGAGAA